>CAJNIZ010000922.1:20318-30557 GCA_905231905.1 Symbiodinium pilosum
AGCATTGTGAATCGGTAGGAACCCTAAGGGTCCAAGGACCCAAATAATGGGGCTTTAGGGCCCAAATACCATTAATATTATGGTATTTGGGCCCTAAAACCCGATTATTTGGGTTCTTGGACCCTTAGGGGAAATTTAAGGTTTAGGCCTTCAAGGCTTTAGGGTTTAGGATTTACAGTGGTGCAGGAATTGACTTGACTTGACCCGATAGTTGCCACAGTATAGTCCCCAATTGCAGAGTTAATTCCTTCCCGACGAACAAATTCAATGGGAAAGTGCCACATTCTACAAGCCTACATCAATACGCCGCACGGATTAGGATTGGGCCCATTTCATTAAGCCAGATAAAAGAAGTGGTTGTTCCCAATATGCCCTCGAAAGTAGCATACTCTTTTGCATGGAAACCCATACCATACCCATATCAACCCTAAACCTTAAGCCTTCTATATCCCTGTACAAGCCCTTCGTCTTTTCAAGCAACATTTTTTTGGAAGCCCTGTTCCCACATGGGCCGAAACACCCTACTCGGAGGTGCGGCGTGTCACTAATGGCCTATCTAGTTATCGTGGATACATATATAGGCCATTTATAGTAGACCTGGAAAGTCCAGCAACCATGCCTAAACGTGGGGAGTTGTCACAATTCCCGCTGTAAAGCCATTCGTAGGGATCCTTACTCTCCTGTTAGTTGCCATATATACATCCTAAGGTCTGCCTCAGCTTGAGAAATTCCGAAATAAATGCTTTCAGCTTCCCAGTTGCTGATAAACACCAAAAAGGCAGGCCCCATCCCCCATACATAAAGCCCTATAGTCCCATAATCTAGAAACCTTAAACCCAAACACCTTTAAACCCCTGAAACCGTGACCGCCAGGTGTATTTGGGCGCCATGTCCCTACAGCCCTACCTGAACCCCAAAAATAGGTAAAATAATAGCCCAAAGCCCATTAATATAGCCCAAAAGGCCATTATTCTACATACATTGGGGTTCAGGTAAACCTTAAACCCTGGCCGAGGAGCCCTACGAAGACACGACGGCCTCCGCATCGATGAACTTCGAAGACCGTGAGCTTCTTCCCTCGCAAGAAGACTTAGGGCTGACTAGGAGTTAGACATGTAACCCCCCAAAATTTAGAACCCTATTAGAACCCCATTAGGCCTTATTAAGCTCCATATAGCCCTTATTAGCTCCTTAAACCCTGGAGGGGGTACATTAGGGGGGGTTGTATTGTAACTCCTAAGCTAAGGGTTTAGGGTTTACGGGCTTTGTAAGTAAGGTTTGTTGGGCGTTTAGGGTTTGAGTTTAGAGGTCAGGGTTTAGGGTTTAGGTGCTAGTGTGGGGAACCATGAAACCCAAACGCATTATCCTCAACCCTTAGCCGTATACGGGCTAGGTTCAGTGTCTCCGCACTGTCGACCCCTTGAGGCATTAGCTGTGGATTAAGTAATGTTGAATGAAGGGCTTACAGCAGGCTGCTGCTGTTGCTGCATAAGTCAGCACTGCTTTTGCATCTGTGATGTTGAACGGGCCAGGACCCTAAACACTAAACCCTAAACCCCAAACCCTGAACCTGAAACCCCAAACCCTAAACCACATGTTGTATCAGGCAAGTTGTTGGATTTAGAGCATTGGGTTGTTAGTTTTTCCGAAGTTGCAAGCACAAATCAATCCCTAAGGGCTCACGTACGCGCTAATCACTTACTTCCCCCAAAACCTGTACTACACCGGGCAATTTAAAGCGAACTCACCCTAAATAGTGCGTTATACACGGAGTAGTACCAACATGGCCTTAAGTTGGAAATTCCATTTATTCTAAATTACTTTGCTACAGTTTCTAGTACCAACATCCCAGGTACCCAGGCATTATATCCTAAGCCCTGAGCCCCAAACCCAAAGATGTCCTTAGAATCTCCTTTCCGGGGATTAGCTTATTAGGCACCTGCACCCGTAGGAAATGTAAACCGCGACAGCCTTGCCAAGAGGTAAAACTAAGTTTCCAGTGTGCTGTAGTCGTTTAGGGTTTAGGGTTTGGGGTTTACCTAAACCCTAAACCCTTAACCCCTATAGGGCTTAGGATTTGGGCCTTAGGGTGTAGGATTTAGGGGGTTAGGGGTTACGTTTTCAAATCCATTCCAAGTCTGCCCCGGCCCTGCATGTCCTTTGTTTTGGGATATAGCCCTAAACCCTAGACCACGTTTGGGGTTTAGGGGTTAATGGTTTAGGGGTTTAGGGTTTAGGTGGAGCCTAAACCCCACAGAAACGAAATGGAAAGGAAGGACAGCCTAAGTCCAGGTATACCCCCATGAGAACCGCTGTGACCACTACACCCTAGTAATCATGAAGGGTCAAGGTCTCCGAAGTATCCATACCGGGAATACCTATGCAAACTGGGGGAAGCTCCTACTACAAAAGCCATGTTTTTTTAGCTGCATGAAAGATTCATGGCAGGCTCTACACTGAGATGATTGGCCAGCTTTTCCAAGAGATTGGAACTGTGTTTGCACCTCAGTCGTATTCGAGCACGCAGGAGGACACAACTTTCTGCAGGTTTCGCGGAGACATGCGGGGGTGGGTGGAGGAAATCTCGCATCATGTAGGAAACCCCGTGATACTGTATTTTCCAGGTCATAGAAAGAGGTGCAAGATTTTCTCCAGCCACAGTAGGGATACAGAAGGGATTTTGGGACTTAGGGCTTGGGCCCGCTATGAAGGGGATGTGAGCTAAAGTCTAAATTCTCGAAAAAGGATGATGTGCGGGACCGTTAGTTTGGATACTAGGGGTTTAGACTATAGCTCACATGGGCACAGAATTCTTATCCTAAACCTCATTATAAAAACCCCCCAATGCTGCATACAACCTTGTTCCGGACGAGTTCCGTCTTATGTAGTTCCCAGAGTAACTAATGTACCTATCAAAGGAAAGAGCTTGGTGCAGGATTTCCCGCAGAGACATGTATCCCAAAGCTCCAAGCCCCACACCCCCAGAACCCTCTAAACGCCCGAAACTCAAAACCCCAAACCCGAAGCCCTTCACCTAAGCACTTCACCCTAAACCCTAGAGTATAAACCCCTAATCCGAAGCCCTAATCCATGCTTGTCTTGAAGGACTTGGAGTTGCGGGTCAAGCAGATTTGTTTCCGCTTGGAAGCCAAAGGCTCAAGAGAAAGCAGGCAAAGAACCATCATGACAGGGTTTGGGGTCTAGGGTTTGGGGTATGCAGGGGCTAGTGTTTATAGGGTTAAGGGTATTCCGGGTTTAGGGTTTGGTGTAGTAGGATTAGAAGGAGAGGCCCGCAAACCCCAAAACAAAAAGGTTTGGGGTTAAGGGTCTCCGGTTTGAGGGTTTTGAACTTCAGGCAGGCTTGGAGAGATCTCGGGTTTAGGGGTTCAACGACTGCTAGTCATGCAGAACCATATGAGCTATAGCCCAGAATCTTCAGAGTTTGTGGTCAGCTGGGTGGTGTAGGAAGAACATGCTCTAGTTTGGCCATGTTCCCCACCTACACCCCAAACTGAAGCCCCAAGCCCTGCACGAGGGCACGACATTCGTCCACTCGGTCATCCGAGCGCTCTGGACATAACTTTGTCGATGCAGCCACACGGGTCACGTCAATGGCTTCGCTTTCGTCAAGTTGTTCAGACCCTCTTCACTTTAGTGTTCAGGGTCGATAAAGGCGGTGGGACGTAAGATTTGGGCCTAGGGCTGAGGGCCCTAAACCCGAAACCCTAGACACTTTCGATGTAGGGCGACGGACGGAACATTTGGGTTTAGGGCTGAGGGTTCCGGATGCATGGTGTAAGGCTTGCGGTTAAGGATCTGATGCGTCTAGCTGTTCAGTTTCCAAAGATGAGGTTGCCATTTGGTTTAGGGTTTAGGGTTCTTGCGTGGTTTAAAAGTACCCCAAACCTTGTCCAAATTATGTGTGCCTCTTGTCACATGGTCATGCAAAATTATTGCACCCACTAATGACGAATATGAACCCACGCTGAACTTGCAACCTCAGATGTCTACATAATTGCATAGTCACCCTTAAGCAGATCGAATATGGCTATATTTTAATCAGATCCCCATATACCTCATATTCTATCTACTTAAGGGGGACTGTATCTGAAAAACTCTGAACGTTAAAGCAACCTAAATCCTGCAATCCCCCAAGTTCGGAACCTCAAAAACCCAAAGCTCTACAATCCTGCCAAGACTAGGCATAGGAAATCGCAGGAATCCATTCTAGCGCGCAAAAACGTTTCATCCAGAAAACTGAAACCCAGAGGATTTTTCAAGTTCTCTAGCTTTCCCGGTGTGCAGTGTTCAGCTTCTCTTGCACTGTTCCCAAAGTACTAGAATAACGATTGCGCCCAACAGCTTTGCCATATAGTTTGGGCCCAAACGATTCACTATTTGGGGCATTTGGAACCTGTAGGGAAATGACGTAGCTAATTACATGTTATGTGCAAGTTGGGATTGTCACAGGATTCTGAACCTCTTGGCTGCAACCACAAAATCTAAACCACATTAAGTAGTGTTACCCAGCTTGGAATTCATGTTTAGTCTTCAGGGCTTAGAGTTTTAATTCCAGTCTATAGTTTTGGTGGCCCTCGTGATAGTAGTTAAGGAAACTGAGGCCTTTGTAAACCCAAGTACAGCTGCCTTAAACCCTAAATCCGAAACCGCGGTCCCCGCCAAGCTCCACAAAGGTTTTGTACGATCAAAAAGGAGATTTCACCTGAGGGTTTGAGTTTGAGCGACGACACAAACTTGATCTAGAGTTTAGGGTTTAGGGTTTAGGCTGCAATGAAGGGTTCTTGTGAGAGATCCCTGTCTCCAAACTTGAAAAGCAGGGCCCTACGTGCCTCATCCTAAACATGTCCCCTGTCCTTTGTTGGCTACTACGAGAAATATGTAATGTTTGGCGGCAGGGGGAGGGAGATGTTTGATGTTCGGGGGCTACTAGATGAAGACGTACAAGGATGTTCGGACTTCTAAAGCCTCGATCGTTTTTTTGTGACTGTCTAGGGGTTGCTTGCAGAAGCTTACAGTAACCAATAGTGCCTGAAACAAAGGCGCCGAGAAAGGAGACCCTTGTTCCTATGGATTTGGCTTTAAACATTTCGAACCAGAAGCCCGGCATCTTATCATACGTGCTGAAGCCTACAGCCTTCAGCCTATACAGCCCACGAAAGGGTCATGCACCCACGTATCAACCCAGGTGTCTAGCCACTCAATAATCGTATACTTCCCCAAGCCTGTACTACAAATACTAGCACCAAAATCTCAAGTACCCAGTTATTAGGTACATGGACCCTTAGGGTCATGTGGGTTGTTCTCAAAATTATGGGTCCCTTTTTGTTATAGATTATTTTACGGCACCTAATTTTCAGGGGTGCCAAAATGGGACCCTGGTTTTAAGACTACCCATATGATGGAGCACCCAAAATGACGTGTAGAGGAACGCCTGTGGTAGAAGTACACGGACCCTTTGGAAATAGAACCCAAAAGGATCCTAAGTACCTCTATAGGGAATCCTTGCCTAAACCGTATTAGGGTTTAGGGTTTAGAGTTTAGGATTTAGGCCTAGAAACCGTACTTGGCACCATCAACCCCAAACCCTAAACCCTGTAGATACCTAGGGTCCGGATACTAAGGAGTACGAGTTCGATAACGTTGAACCGCATGGCAGCAGTGATCCGGTGGAGGAGGATCTCGTCAGTATGTGAGCCCGTTAGGGTCTAGGGTTTTGGATGGTTTAGGGTTTAGGGTCTTGACTCCTTAAATGGGGTCAGCCGAGTTCTTATTTTAGGGCTTATTAAGGAAGATACTAGGAGTTGAGACTGGCTCGTCTGAGCCCCTGACGATTTCAGTGGCACTTCCCAGCTCCTATTTTGCAATCTTCCTGGAATTCGCCCAAATACAGTTGAAAGACAGTGGAGGGGGATGACATGTGGGGCAGGCAATGTAGGGCGAAGTAGCTTCGTGGAAGGGATGGAGTTACAAGCAAACCGGAAGGCAAACTTGTATGTTGTACTGGGGCGATTTAGGAGGCATGGCCTGCCTCTTGTTGATTGCGAACTTCGATTTAGAGGTACAGGCTGCACGTGGGGGTTTCCCAACAAAGGGCCCTAGGAGCCCCTAGGGCCTGTACCATGGATGCATGAATTCTTGCACCACCTTACTTAGCCACACGATTACCAGATGTTTCTGGGATGCTGTGTGGTGCATCCACCCTAAACACTAAGTCCTAAATCCCGAACCCTCATCCACCTGGGCGAAAGGATTATTGCGACGGCTCCCAGAAAGACTGTACTGTCCATAGGAATTGTTTTGGATTTTTTTTACTATAGTATAACCCTAAGAAAATACTAAAGATATGTTTTTATTATAGGTCTGAGGAAGCTATAGAAGATGTAAACCATTGGCCTCTTGTAGCTGTGATGTCAACTTACGCTCCCCAAATTAAAGAGGAAACCAAAACAGGAGCTCCCCAAATTAAAGAGGAAACCAAAACAGGAGCCCTGTAAAGAGGAGTGTCACTTTGGTGTTCAGCTTACTCGGGGTCAGTAGGGGCTAAGGGAAAATACTCCCTATACAATCCCTAAATATTTTATTCCCTTATTCCCTACTAGTCCTAAACCCTCAACCCTATTCCCTACTAACCCCCAGTAAGTAATTAAAGGGTATGGACATGGGCTTCTTTGTTGCCTCTGTGGTTCGCTAGTCCTGAAGATGGCCCAAACCCGCCGCGGATAATGTTCAAGGCTGAAGTTCAGGGTTTGGGGTATGGGATTTAGGGCTTAGGGCTCATGTGGCCTTTCTTTCGGGGTGATGACTGCTAGGGTGGGTGTGGATCTTATGGAATGTAATTTATCCATTATTCTGCCCCAGAGCCTTGTTGAACATGTTCAGGCTTCTACACCTTTTTGAGCCCTACGTAGGCCATCTTCCAAGTAGTTTAGGGTTTAGAGGGTGTGGGGTTGAGCCCCAACATGAAATTTAGGGCTGACATGCTGCGCAATCTGCTTGGAGGCTGCTTGCACAGTGTAGTTCTGCGGTCAGGATGAGGGTTTAGCGCTTTAGTGCTTAGGGTTTCGGGTTTATTGTTTAGGGTTTAGGGTGTGAAGGGTGCCCTTTCAACTCTAAACCCCCTCAACGACCGGTGCTTGAAAAGAGTGGGGAATGCAGGTATTAACTATTCTGGAGAATGACACCGTGAGCATTATCGTGGAAGCGCACAGAATTACCAATATACTTCCTCTAGGTTTTTGCTTAGGGTCTTTAATTCGATCTACAATATAGCACGTTCCACGCGATTTTGACTGATTCGGCCTTTACATTGCAAGTCTTACAAACTACAAAGGCCCAGAAACCAGGTAATGCTCCCTTTTTTGTTCATTTGAGCTATAGTCTAAGCTCATGAAAGGGGCTTATCTAGGGGATTATATAGGGGAATAGAGGTTATTAAGGGGGATACTAGGAGTTTAGACTATAGTTCATTTGGTTATTTGCCATCCGCCTTGTTGTTCGACCTTAAACCCTGAAGCTTCAATGTCATGAACTAACCCTGAAAAATCCTGCGGAGGGACCCCAATGCAGTTCCTACAAGCTCAGTTGTAGACAGCCTTGGTGTCTGACCCATCGCCTATTCATTCTACGTCCTTAAACCTTGAACCCTGAGCCCCAAATCCCATTGATTCCTGTATGCCGAACTGTCTACGCATGTATGTATGTATGTATGTATGTATGTATGTATGTATGTATGTATGTATCCATGTATGTATGCATGCATGCATGCATGCATGCATGCATGCATGCATGTATCCCGATGACCCCTGAAAGCGGACGTCAGGTATCTGATTCATTTGGCTTCTAGTCACAAAGCTCCAAGCCCTAAACCCCTGAACCTTAAACCCTAAACCTCAAACCCGGGACCCCTAAACCTTAAATCTTAAACCCGCAAACCTTTGGGTTTGTAGAATCAGGGAATATACGGCGCGGGTCTAGTAAGCCCTAGACCCTAAAACGTTAAATTTACTGGGGTTTGTAGGGAAGAAGGGAATCATGGGGGAGATATAGGTAGTAAGGAAAAAAGGAATATATAGGAGAGGCGTTCGGATAGCCCAAAGTAGGTATCACTGTTGATACCAATTGCTAGAGTTCAGTTTTCTAGAATACCTTAACTCCCCGGGTATAAGCTACTAAGACTGGGTACGGACTCTTAAATATCATCCATGTACAAAAGCGAGTATAGTCCCTTTGTAATCCTCTGGTTAGTGGTGCCCGAATCTGGGTGATTTGTAGAATTGATCTTAAGCGCCTTGATACACAAAAGCACCCCGAAGCCAGCGCCTACTACTTGGAGGTTCAGGGTAATTAAAAACCATGCATAGTGGGTACGTAGAACCCAATTGCGGGACGTGGGTTATAAGGACAATCCTAGTTGGGTTGAATTTCCCCTGACCTCCAAGTAAGGTTATCCTTTACTCGAGGAACCCGTAAGCCCTGAACTGGATCATTGTTTAACATGTGCTTGACTTTTGTTTCATTCAAACTCAAACTGGAAAATGAAAACATAAGTTTTACAGGAATCAGAAATACACCCCCTGGATTGCAATCTTTCAGACTCCACATGTAGAATCCCTTTTGGTGTACTCTAGCGCAATTCCCCGCCCTCATTTGGATGCGAACCCGAAACCCTAAATGGAGTTGCACCTTCAATTCGGGTGTCTCCACTTTTTCCATGTAAAAGCCTAAACCCTAAACCCCAGGCAAGCCCTTGAATGTGGGATTCTCCAATGGATGAGGCATGTTGTTCGCCATCAGTAGATCATTCTTTGGGCACGTGAGTCGGTTACCATAATGGGTATATATGGTAAATGCTGGAGTTTCCCCAATATAGTAACTTAAATTCAACTCCCTAAACCCTAAACCCTAAACAGCAACCCAGTCTTCGGGCACGTGAGTCTGGCCTCCACTTGACTTTTACAAGTTCCGAAGCCAGAAGCCGTGAGCCATAACAGTTCGCTGGCCTTGGGATTTAGGCTTCAAGGCTCAGGGTTTAGGACATACCTAAACCCCAAAAGTATGTAAGATAATAGCCCTAAACCCATAGAAACAGCCGTACAGGCAATTTTCTTACATACTTTTGGGGTCCAGGTAGTGGTTTAATGGTAAGTTTAGCAACATCCAAGCAGGCAATCCGACCGCTGGAGGACAATGTTCCTCTGCACGCTCTGTTGTTTGGAGGTTCACGGGCAGTTCTAAGTAAGCTTATAAATAAGTAAGATAACTAGAATGGGAATCTATGTTTGAAGACTGCAACCCCACTCAGTTTCCATTTTATTCTTTATTATCCGTAAATAGCCCTTCCCAGCCTCTATACATATATATATATGTATATACACGCCTTGTTGCCCAAATATACCCCTAAACCCTAGACCTCTTCTTGGCCATCCGTGAACCGCCAAGTGCTCCATGTGAGTCATCTGTTTTCAAGCCTGAAGGCAAGCCACCGCCACCCACTAAATCCTAAACCCAGTCGGTTTGGGGCTTTAGGTGAAGTATCTATAAAAAGTTATAGGGTTAGGGCTTTAAGGGTGTAGGGCTTTTCGGTTTTGGGGCCAAGAAGGCTATAAATATATTCGCACAGCTATGATGACGATATACAATGTGGGTTGCCTATCTGGGGGTTAAGGGTTACCAAAATCTTCTTATGACTAATCCCAGTCCGTATCCCGAAGCCCCAAACCTTAATCCCAGTCTGTTTGCAACCATCCGTTATCCTGCCGCTTGAAGGTCGGCCGTGTGCTTTAGCCTGCGTCCTATGACTAGGGTTTAGGGTTTAGGGTTTAGGGGGGCTGTTGTTGAAGAGAGGACTGATAAGCAGCAAAGTCAGCATGCTAAGTGCAAAGTGTGCCATGGCTTAAGGTTCAGCAAGTATACTTGAGGTTTAGGATGTTGTGCCTTAAAACCTAAACTCATTTCGCCTCAGCCACCCACCTACGATCGTGGGCGGCGCTACCCTCGACATCTCGACATCAATGGCGCAAATTCGCCCAAACCATCCACACACACACACACACACACACACCCACCCACCCACCCACCCACCCACCCACCCACACACACACACAGACACACACACACACACCCACACACACACACACCCACACACCCACACACACACACACACCCACCCACGCACGCACGCACGCACACACACACACACACACACCCGCGCGCACACAC
>CAJNIZ010000923.1:242-30551 GCA_905231905.1 Symbiodinium pilosum
TAGAGCTTTGAGTTTTAGGGTTTAGCGCGGATGCAAGACTCCGAATTGAACCACATAGGGCTTGCAGGGTTTAAGAAAGGCCACTACAATTGTTCATGAACAGGTTCCCTTCTACAACAAGAAAGGAAACGAATTATCCAAACTGCCACCTAGAAATCCGCAGGTTTAGGATTTAGGGCTTGAGGGATTTAAGAGTTTGGTGGCTTTCTGTGCACGTGAATAGTTTAGATCTTAGGGTTTGGGGAATTTTGGGCTTCAAGCCACAAAGTTCTTGAGAATGGTTTCGGATTTAGGGTGTAAGGATTGGGTTTGTGCTTCAGGACTACAATGTGGTAGAAGAGTTGAAGAAGAGCTGAAGAACTTTTTTAAGTTTGACACAAATTTATGATAGTCTACCAAGAATTGAAAAACTTGCAGGGATTCCCTGCAATATCTTTCCTAGGCACACTGTGCTGGGAACACAAGCGACGCGATACTGGAAGACCCCGGACGGCTGAGCCTCAAAATCCGTCCGGAAGTATCTGGTGCTTAAGTTCACCATGTGGCCATTTCCGAAAAAGCATACATGAGATGAAGAGGTTGCTTCTCCCGTTTGTTGATTCCTTACGTGGTTACTCGGTTGCCTCGGGACAGAGGTTCACGACTTGCTGTGCAGGGTTGAGGGTGTAAGGCTCCAGAGGTGTCTTAACATGAGGCAGAGACTTCAAGCATGAGGCTCAACTTCCTTGTGAAGACCTTGTTTGGGGATTGGGGCACCGTGCTCTGCTTCTTCATCCTCACAGCTCTGCGCCGGGATCAGTCTATTGTTGCGGTCCACTGCAGGTCTCTCTCTCTCTGAACACGCAACTTCGTAAAAGAATAAAAGGACTGCAAAGCTTGCCAGGGTCTGCGGTGCAGTTCCACGTTTGATAGAGGTAGTATACCCAGAACCCCAGGCCCTCAAAGGCCAACCTTTATAGCCTGAACACTAAACTGTGAACCCAAACCCTGAAGCTCTAAACCCGGAACCCCAAAATCTGACAGTTTAGGGTTTAAGGAACCCTGAACCCTGAACCCCAAACCCTGGAACTTTGAAACCTAACAGCCTTCAAACTCCCCGGGTTCAGAGAAGGCTGGAAAGAATGAGCCAAAGAGTCTGCAGGTACGCTGAAGCAGCCGGAGGTGGGAAAGAAGGCTCCTGGAACTGTTGCTGGTCTACCTTAAATCCAGAAGATCAGCAGTTTTAAGAAGCTGTAGTACAAATCCTCTTGTCTTCAAGGGACTGTTGAAGGTAGCACTGAGCATGTAAGATTTGGGATGGCGAGTGTAGGATACGGCGCAGGGCTTAGGATTTGAAATGTGGGAGGCTCGGGGTGTTTTGGGAACGACGGAATGGATCACTGTAAGCATTACTCCTTCACCTAGAAGCAACGTGCTTCCCTCCTAGCAGGAGGCAGCCCAATATACTACAGTCCTTATTATGGGCATTTTGGGGGAAACCCCATTCGGGGTAGTGGCAAGATTCAACTGCCGGGAGCACTTGGCAAATCAAGGGGACTTCGTAAACAGGTAAATAACTACACCTTTTTCCATCTGGTCTTCATGTTCAGCCAGACTCGCAGGCACCGCAACCTAGTGCTCCTGACTATGCTGCCTTAGACAGTAGATTCCATTGCTTTTCCGCTCCCCTTATATAGACTGTATAACCCTATCTGCAACCATAATATTGGTAGGTGTCCGTATACTCCTCTACACACCAAAAGACGGGGCACAAACCCTAAACCCTTAACCGGTCCACTGACAGGATCCCAAACAGAGTCTACGAAATCAAGCGTGAAGATCTCAAAAGCAGGGCTGGAGGGACCACTGCCGGGGCTTAATTCACTGGAGCGGGGCTTAGTTTAGGGTATGCTTTACAATAACTACAGGCATGTCCGACAAGGATAATCATCTCAATGTATCCTGGAGGCTGAATTCTTCCGGGATGCTCACACGTCATAAAAGGCCACTTCTCACAAGTACCCCCTAGTAAAACTGTGATAGAAGTCTTCTGGGATCATTTAGATGTCAATTGGTAGATTCCAGACCCTAAACCCAGACCTTAAAACTTACCCCCTCCCAAGCTAAAATGAAACCCCAAACGGGGCCAACAAAGCATATCAGTTCGCGGGAAAGTACCCCAACTTATATTAGAAGGACTTTAATGGTAACCCCCAAGCAAGGAAATCTCAAGAAGATAGTAGGAATATGTGGGAATATACCTACCGGGACCTACCGGGGTCCTTATTTTCCTGTCATATTCCTTAAGTTCCCTTAATACATGAGCCCTACACCCCTATAAACCGTCTTTATCCCGGAAGCAGAACACCTGTCAAGGGTTCAAGGGTGGGTTGTACCCCTACGAGGAACTCAATTTAGCCCTTATACTTATATAAGCCAATATTGTCCCCTAGGGTCCCTTAAAAGGATCCCCAAACCCAGGAGTACAGGCCTGAAACCCTAAACCACTGGAGTTCTGAAGTCCTGGTGAACTCCGCCCGACTGGAGTTGGACTGAGGTCGGTTTGCCAGATACCTCAGACATCAGGCTTCTTGGCTTCGGGTTTAGGGCTTTTTTTACAACCCTTCGGACTTTTCGTCTGCCTGGCTCGGCAAAGGGTTCTTACCCTAGAAATGCTAGGAAGGAGTGGTTGTCGGCACTTACAGCCAAAACAGGGCACGAGGTTGACAGGTACCCTTCGAAGACTCCCTTGCTCAAAACATTCTGCAGATTTAGGGTTTAGGGTTTGGGGTTTAGTGTTTAGGGTAGGGCTAAGGGAATATAATCTCCATATTATCCCTATATACTATAGCCCGATATTCCCGACCAAGAGCCAGTAAGGCTTGGGGTTTAGACATAGGGCTTCTCACTGGTTCTTAGTAAAGGATACCCAATCCTCAACCCAAACTCCTACAGCCCTAAGACCTTTTGTGAGTGGAATAAATCCTGCACCACCCTATAGACCCTATACCCCTAACTACAATATTCTGTGGGTCTGAGGTTGTGCGACATGGCCTCCATCAACCCCACCACAAACTGCACTTCTGCACCGGGCGGCGGCCGATGGAGGAAAATGAGCCGCCGAAGCGGTGGCAGGAACAAAGCAAGGAACCTCCGGCGTGGGGCCTATATGGTATAGGGTTTATAAGTAGAGGAATGGATAAGAAACTAGAAAGGACACTGGAAATCAAAACGGAAAGTGGTTTCATGTCAAAGGGAGGGTTAGTTGAATGTAGGGGTCTGCCCATCTCATCAGAATGGGGTCTTGGGAAATATGTAGTAGTTCCCAAGCTGACATGGGGACAATAGTGGTAATCATCTAGGCTCCTACACTAGGATCTTGGAGTTTGGGGTTCACGTAGGGTGTTAGGATCTACGGAAGAGTCGGAGATCCTGGGGCTTCGCATGTAAAATCTTGGGGCCAAGGCGCAGGGACACTTTGGACTCATTCGGAATATAGTAGTTGATATGGTTTCCCCAATGTAGTAACTTAAACCCTAAACCCTACAGCCCTACAGCATACCCCAATATGGCAACTTAATTTAAGTCCCTTAACAGCCGCCCAGTTAAGCCAAGCCGCTGGCCTTCTCTCTTGTTCAGGGGACTTTAAATACTTTTGCGCATGGAAGTTTCGCAGCCTAATAAGGGGACCCCAACATAGGGTTTAGGGGTTTAGGGTTTAGGGTAAATTCGGGTCCCCGTGAAAGACCCCAAAAATACTGTAATCCTTATTATTGGGAGCCCCACAAGGGTACCCCTAATTTTGGGAAACCCTGACATGATATGCAGGGTGGCCAAAGAAGGGCGTGCCAAGGCTGTGTACCAATCTAGTCAGGGACGCAAGTTGGGACATCAGCATCCCCCTTAACACCTGGACCTAGCAAAAGCGACAAGCACAAATGAGCCATCCCGCTTCCATGTTCCAACTCCCTGGCCTGTTTTGCAACAGGGCTTCCCCCTTAAGTAGATAGAATATGGGGTATAGGTGGGTCTTAGTGTAAGATACCCAAAACCATATTCTATCTACTTCAGGGGGACTATAAACCTTAAACCCCAAACCCCAAACCCCCAGGCCCCTAGACTTTGGCCTAAACCATATGAGCCTTAAAATCAGGCCTTCTGGTTTTCGGGCTTTCCATGTTTCAGGTGCCGAGCTTACCACCATGGGAAATAAAAGTTCAACACAAAATACTGGCTGTCGGAAGCTGCTTCGGGCAGGAATTAGATTTGGGCATCCTTTTGCGGCCATTCACTGACTTGCTAATAAGGAACTGAGGTGAAATTACCATAATGGGTATGCGTATATACATATATATATACAGTAAACAATAGGGTTTCCTGAATCTAGTAACTTAAATTAAGTTCCTTAAGTGTATATATATATATATAGTAAAGAATAGGGTTTCCGAATCTAGTACCTTAAAGTAAGCTCCTTAACGGCAACCAAGTTGATCCTCAACACCCTTTTCAAACCTGCAAAAAATCCTACCCCTGGAGCCCTCTTGGGCCCCTGGGCCATGTGCCGAAAGTATTCTGGGCTGCTGTTAAGGAACTTAATTAAAGTACCTTAATATAGGTAGATTGTTAATAATGGGCTTTCCTTCTTATAGTAACCTTCAAGCCTAGACCCTAAACGCCATCCTTATTAGAGTAACTTAACTTTCTTGCTACAGCCGTGCGCGCTGCGTGCGGGCGCGCATTGGCGCAGCTCCAAAAGGAATTCTCAGCAACTTAACATAGGCTCCTTTTGAACAGCAACCCCAATATTGCCAATAAGGCCTTCTCGCGTAGGTGGTCGTCAAGCTGGGAATGCAGCCCATGAAGGCCTGAGCAGTGTTAAAATCATTGTGGAGGTATGTAGGCAGCCCCTAAGCCCTAAACCCTAAGCCCTAAGCTGTAAGCCCTAAACCCTAAACCCCTAAACCCTAAGCCCTAAACCTATCTTGCTTGGAGGGTCTGAGACCTCACACCTTCGGCTAGATAGGGCTACACTCTTGGCAAGATGGGACTTAGATTACAGTCCCCCTTAGAAGATACAATATGGGGTATAGCGGATCCAGGATTTAGGGTTTAGGGTTTGGGTTATAGTTCCCCTTAAGTAGATAGAATATGGGGTATATGGGGATCTTATATTAACATACCCCAAGCCACATTCTATCTACTGAAGGGGCACTAAAAATTGCTGAAGATTACGCAAGTGTTGCAGAAAGTTGTACCTTTACTATAACCAGTGCTACTCCTATGGCTGCTAAAGAGTGTGAGCATGTTCGTGTAAACTAGATTGTAGAGAACAAGCTCATTGGGCCGGCCTGAACCTTGGGCAATAACACTTCTAAACCTGGAGCATTGCCAGGAGCTAAATTACACGTGATTAGGGTTTAGGTTTTGGGGTCTTCAGAGATGTAAGAAACTAATCTATACACGTCTCAAACCAAGGGCAATCTGAGGGATCAAACCAGATTTTGTTGGGATCAAATCCACGGATGTTTTGAGAAACCCCGATATCATATATACCCCTTTCCACCTACTTATCTATTTGGCGGCTTTTCAACATAACCCCCGACGTATTTCCCCAAAGGGACCCCTAGGGTTCTCTTGTACTCCGCAGATATCCCTTGCGTCCCCGCGCTAAACGGATCCTAGACCCCTTATTGAAACCCAACTGCCAGCCCTGAACCCCGAAACCTTACACCCTAAACCCTGCGTAAAGCGTAAACCCTGAGCCATGAGCCTTAGACCCTTAGGGTTTAGGGTTTAGAGTTTAGGGTTTAGGATACAAAACCCAAAAACTTGCGCAACAACCACGCCTCAAACCCTAATCTCTATCTAAACCACAGACCCTGAACCCCTAAACCAAAACCCTAGACCCTAAGCCCACCCTGAGCCCTATGTAAGCCACACACCCTAGACCCTATAGTCCCCCTCAAGTAGATAGAATATGGCATTGACCAATGCTATAGTGAGATCCCCATATTCCCCATATTCTATCTACTTAAGGGGGACCCTAAACCAAAACAGCTTCTGAACGTTAAGCAAAAGGCCAGCACTTCATCATCCGCGCTGGCAGGCAGCACGCTTCGGAAGCAGCACTCCTGGCAACCAGGTTTGGGGTTTAGGGTTCTCATATGGTTATAGTAGGGTTACTATCAGGCTATTATAGGGTCAGTATACGGATAATGGAAAAGAAAATGGAAAGTACTATTTACAGTTCAGGGTTTAGGGTCTAGGGCTCGGGGTTTGGGGTTTAGGGCCTAGGGTTCGGGGTGTAGGGCTTAGGGGAACTCAGGGATGTGCACGGACGATGCGCTAGAATTGAAGTTTGTGTTTGGGGGACCTTCAAGTTCTTGTTTCCCAGCCATGGCTGTAGGGTTTCAAGGTTGCTTTCGACTTTCCCCGATAGTGGCTTGGGCTTTTCCCTACCTAGGTTTGCCCGAAACGCAGCATCAATCCTTGCACTCTTGTACTTCAAGACCTAAAACTTGAGTTTGTGGTCGGTAGCCGGCGATCCTTCATGGAAGGTCCTGATGTTTCGCCACTCATGATCCCCTCCGCCTACAAACATCCGGGAATCGGAATCCAAGAATGTCAAACTCCTGCATCATCCTAAACTGGGTTGCTGTTAAGGAACTTGAATTAGGCTACCATAATAGGCATTTAAAGTAAGTAATAGGGTTTCTCCTATATAGTAACTTAAACTAAGTTGCTTAACAGCAGCAGAGTAAACTCCTGCGTGGCTGTACGAACAGCTCCATTTAAAAGAATCGCCTACCAGCCCGTCACCTTTCTGCTTGATACTAGGGAATGGACCATGGTAACCCCTATATGACGCTTTCCCAAAATCAGGGGTATCATTTTGCGGGTCCCAATAATAAGAATTAAAAGATTTTGGTGTCCATATTTGGGTTTTGGGAAACTACTATATACTGCCCAAGACTATTTCACAAGAGAGCTTACCGCGCCTCCCCCACACCAGTGTCAAGCAGGTCCAAGAGGGACGTAAATTGCCTCGCCGGTTTTACAATGCCTTGAGATTTGTCTACCTCGCCCTTCCACATAACCCTTCAACTGTCTATCCTAAACACTAAACTAGCATTCACACTCAAACCCTGAAGTTACCAAGCCCTTGAGGGGAGGGTGCATCCAACCGGGGGGTAGGGACTAGGGAACCTTTGGGAGGTTTGGGGACTACAAGGGACAATTCAGTCAGGAGCTAGGTACTTCGCCCGCCCAGAAGGGAGAGTAAACGCATCGGATGAACCAACCTTTTCATAGATTCCCCGACTCCTGGCTCTTTACTACGGTTCCTAGGCTCCCCTGGGCTTGGGGTTTAGCATTACCAGACTCCCTATGAAGGGACTTCTGGCAAAGGTCTGCGAGAGTCGGACTCAGGATCACTGCGAGCCCTGACATAGCAGGCAACTAAACCATCAAAACCAAATCCCCAACTCCCTAAACCCATAAAGCCCCCTTTATTCCCAAAACCAACAGACCCTAAACCCCCAAAACCCAGCTAAGACAACAAATATGGATGCCCCGCCTGCTACTCGTCACCACAGGGGATGAGTCTGGTTATATCAAGGTGCATACATATTCCATTTCTACAACCATTGTGTGGTGGGTGTGGGGGGCCATCTAACCCCTCTCCACGCTTTTGAGCCGTCGACTTAGCTGGGAAGGACCTTTCATTCTTGATAGGTGCTATGACAAGGAAACTATACTGACTACTAACCGTTACAATAATCCCCATAAGGAAACCGCGCTAATTCTATTATGTACTCTATACCGACATTGCGCTAACTTATCCTTATCTGTGCCATCGTCCAAACTCCTAGTACCCCTTCATTATATAATCCTCTATACAACCCCCTTTAAGGAGTTTAGACTATAGGTTCTATAACCCCTTCAAAAGGAAAGCCTCATGATCACAGAGGCCGCTTCCAGAAGCTGCTCGGGGGGGCGGCTTGCCAGGAAGTTCTCTGCCAGGTGGACCAGCCGGGCAGCCACCTAAAAGGCATGCGGTTTAGGGTTCACTAGAGTTTAGGGTTCAGATGAATCTCCTTTTGCTAGGTAGTAATTATGGAAAATCAAGAAGCAAAGATGAAAAATCAAATCGAAACTTGGCGTGAACAAGCTCTGTAGGGATTGTTCTGTAGGTTTAATGATAACGGATTGTACCAACCCCGTATACTTCCCGCCAAGCCTCCCCTTAATTAAGCAAAACAAAATGCAGTTAAAGGGAACTTTGAGGGACCCCGAAAATTTGTTGGGGTTTTAGGGCTAAGGGTAGTGTCGTTGGCCCAAATGAAAAGCTCAGGAAGGGCTTGGAGTTTAAGATCTATGGCTCAAGGTATAGAATTCCAGAGATGGCGGTATAGTGGACAGGGCTGTGGGTTAGGAACCTGCAGCAGCGGTGCAACACGTTCGTGGCTCAAGTTGCCAGCGCTAGGAAGATTTAGTAGTTCGAAGTCTCTTCGCAAGAGACCCCATCAAGACAGAGATTGGGGGTCTATTATGCTATCTGCTATTGGTGCAAGAAGGTTGTCAGGGTAACCCTTTTGGCTATGCATGCTTCTGCAATTATGAAGCTTAGGCTTAGACTCTCAGAACTCAATGGTACCCAGGACACAGCAAAGCAGACGTAATTTACAAAAGTGTGGGCTCCGCTGAAAATCATTCCATCTCATGGCCCAACCTAATACGCATGAGTATGCATTGCATCCCCTTCACGGCCTCATCGATGGGGATTGCCATCGAATTCCTGGGCAGCATCGGGAGGGTGGGGGGCGGGGCTCTTCATGTTGGGAGAAAAGTAAAGTTAAGCAGAGTTCTGCTCCAGCAACATATCCAAAGTTCCCTAAACCCTAAGCCCTAAACCCTAAGCACCAAACCCTAAAGCCTAAGCTCTAAGCCCTAAACCCTAAAACGAAAGCGGCCCCATCTTCAACTCTACTCCTGCTGCCTGCCCTCCGGGCCAATTCCATGCGGGCTCAGAAGACGCTATGACCCTCACAAGCCCATGTAATGCTTGTCTAGTCCTTTGGAGACCCGTGCAAAATCCATCAGCCATAACACACTTTACCGACCCCCAACCCCCCAGAAACCCTAGCATCCCTACACTGGATAAACCTGCCTACATGCTCTTACAGCCTCTCGTGCCATCTACGGGCATACATGGTTTTTTGCTGATCGGGCTGGCTTTGGACGAGCGTCAAGGAGGCCGCGAAAAGTTCAGCTGTGGGAAGGAGCTCTGGGTGCAGCTTTGCGACGATCTCCTTGGCCTCTGCACGCAGGGTTACGGGATACAAGGGCTTTGGGTTTGAGGTGTGCGCGGCTCAACGGTTCAAACAAGCCCTTCGGAGGTTTCAGGGAATTGAGCCACACTTGGCTGCTTCCGCTTGCTGCGAGCACTGTTCAGGTGATCTGTCCTCGACCCCAGTTCTCGCAGAACGTACGTTGCAGGAGACATAAGTAAAGTTTCTCAACCACGCACCTGAAATCCAAACCCTGAACAAAATGCTGAACTCCAAGCTCCTAGTCCTAAACCCTAAACCTAGCCATGTGGATGGGCCTTGGCGGCACCTGCCACCTCCGCGCCACAGCCCCGGGGCGGCTGTGCCGCCAGAGCCTCGTGAGCAGTGGGTTCCTTGTTGGGCTTCTTGGGGCTTTGTAGGGAGTGATGAAGGCTCGTTAGGGGCTTGCGCAGGGTTCTTGCTTAGAAGATTGGGTTGAATGCTCAAAGCTTTTTTAACTTGCCCATGGGCATTTCCGCTGAGGGTTCGTGCCCGTTCGGGATCAGAGATTGTTGCTCGTGGCTCCTGGTCCTGGATTGCTTCGCTCTACGGCAAAGCCGTATACTAAGCCTCCGAATGCCAAGCGAGTAGCTGTTTCTACCCCTTGACCCTACTCAACCTTAGAACCTAACCCCAAAACCAACGCGACACAGGTGCCGGAAACAATGCCGCTTGTGGCGATGCCGTAGCCACGCGGCTGAAAAGGCCTTGCAACCCAGCAGGAGACACAGATTTCACAGTGTGAACTTTTGGGAAACCACTGAATTTCGGTTGCAGCATGCTGGTCTGTTTCGCGTGAACTCCGACGGCCTGTCTCAAGCAAATTGGCTTTCCCTACATTGCTTCTAAGAGCTTCGCTGACATAGGTACTGATCAAACCTCGGGGCAGTACTGCACTTGCAGCAGAACATTGCTTCCAACTGCCCCCTACGGACGTCAAAAAGGTGGCCCCATAAGGCCTTAACCCGGAAAGGAAACCTTGAAGCATTGAACATCTGAGAATTGAAGCCCACATGAGGGGCTCCAAAATCCCCTTTTGTGGGTTTCTCAACATAAGTATTATAGCATACCCCTCTTGTATTTAATTTCGCTCTAGAATACTGAAAGCCGACTCTCGAGTTGAAAACCATCCCCAAACATACGACCCCTATCTTTCTTCATCACTCCTCACCAACGTGGCTAAGACTCAACTAAAAAAAGCCTACCTAAATATGCCGTTCCTGCATTGGTGATACACGGTTGGAGCTAGGTGCTGGGCCTAAACCGGATTCGCTATGCGGGGACGATGGGCTATCCAAACTAACTTCCCAAACTTGAAGCCGCAACAGCAAGAGATCGGAGGATCTTACTGCGGATACTCCACAGGAGATTTTAGCAGTAAGATTTTTTTTTGAGGTTTCTTGTTGGGAGGGAGACTGGGATTTAGGGACATTCTAATTCTGACACTGAGGTCCAAGAAACCTCACAGTTCAGAGTACTGAAAGTCATGTAGAATCTTAAACGTACGCTCTGCAACACCATATCCCACCTGCTGCTGCTGAGCTCATGCTGGACGTGGCCGGACCTCATTACAGATCTTGTAAGTTTAAGATTAGGATCTTGGGAATGGAAAAAGAATAGGCAACCCATGTTTTGTAAGGTTTTTGACTAATGAGCTACCATCGGGGCGGATCATAGGAACAAGACAATGGAACATGAAATGGAAACTGCTACATCTCAAAATCCTGTATTACATCCACCCTACACCCCCACCCTCCCACCACCCCTAGACCCCCACCAGAATTGGGCAAATGATCATTGAACCTAATTTGGGGGGGTGGGGGGGTGGCAGGGTGTCAGAATCAGAACTCTAAACCATAGGGATCTGAATCCCAAGGTACAAACCCCGACGGTACAGAGGACAATTGAAAGTGACATCGTTGTGTTTGAGGGTGGATTCTCAAAAAAAAGGGCCTTCGGGACCCCAGGGATATGTAGGGATAATGGGGTCCTTACTATAGCTCATGTAGGGATGATTTCGAGAAGCTACCGGTCAGCACAAAGTAAGAGCCACAGAATCGCTGTAGAACAAAATGCCTTCAAACGTGGTCAGGATGCACATCGGGGGTTAAGAGCTAGATGAGGCGGAAAAAATAGGTATAAGTGAGAAAGCAAGTATTTGAATAGATCCGTACTAAGTAGTACGTTTCACAAGCTTGCATTTCCTAGGAGCCCTCAACCGTAAGTCCTTCACCCCGGGCTTTACATCGAGGAACGCAGCAAGGTAGGCCATGTAGCGGTATGTCCAACTTACAATCCACAAATCAAGGGTTCTTTTCTGGAGGTTCCCGTATATTAGGACTATAGTTTACTGGGGAGAATAAAACTATGCAGAACATATGGGTGAGTTGAACGGAATATACTATACAGTCACTATATAGAGTTATAGTGGGATCCCAGAGGGTTGTATGAGGATTGTATGGGGATGAATGCCGGGATTATGTATACACCTGATTTCACACCTGAATATGGATTAAACACTCTCCAGAAATAAACACAAAAGCCCAACCGCCTCCAGACTCCAGAAGTCATTTGTCGTTGCGGTGGGGGTGAGCGGCCCAGTTCTTTCGGAGGAGGAACCATATTATTTGCTATCCACGTCTGATTTTCCTAGACAGCAACCAAAATATACCTTGGGTACTGCCCCAGCCCAGCAACAGTCATAAGTAGGAGTAATAATATGGATTTGAAACAGCTATAATCTACTCATTATCTAGCTGTTACTGGTGGGGCAAGCACCTAAGAGTAGAGTATATCCAGAGCCCTGAACCCCAACCCCGAAATGCTGTTCATGTATATAGGCTTTAACTCTCAACTCTACACCCTAATCCCTCTCCTAAACCCTACCCAAAGCCCAGAACCCAAAACCCAAAACCCTACCCAAAGCCCTGAACCCCTAACCGAGATGCTGTTCATGTAGGCCAAGATCTGGGGGAGAAGAGGCTCCAAGAAACGAACGTCCAGCCTCAGGGGGGAGGGGGCTCAGAAATCTACTATATAGGGTTTAGGGTTCAGGATTTAGGCTCGTTTTTGGGAATCTAGGGCTTAGGGTCACATGACTGCCAAGAATGGATACTCCAATGGAAAAGAAAAAGGAAAAATGAAATGCAACCTGAGCTACAGAAAGGACTATGTAGTGTAGCTGCCTAATATCAGCACCACTCCAGGTCTATTTGAGGAAACCTACACAGAATCATAAAACGAATATGGGACCGCGACGTAGGCAAAGATTAAGCCGCCTGCAAAGTCAGGGCACTTTCCTAAAGTTCTAGGGACTCATGAAGGTCGAGATGCTGGCTTCCTCGGCAATTCACAGGCCATACAAATTTCATTGGACGGAGGAGCTTGCAGGGTAGGAGGAATCTTTGACAGAAGCTCCCCGGCATGTCTAGGAGCAGCCCACCCTAAACACTCTAGATCCTGTAGCGTCCCAACCCTCAATCCAAAACCTTAAGCCCTGTACTCACAAAAGTCTGAACCCTAAAAATGAAATCCTACACCCTAAACCTCCCAATCCCGTAGCATCTCCACGGATCCTTTTCCTGTTGAGCATTGAAGATCTGGGATGGCTTCTGAAACTAGGGTTTAGGGTCATGTAGACCTTAGAACCTGAGCCCTACATCCGACTTCAACCCCACGAGTCTCGGAACCTACATCCTACCTGGATATCCAGTAGACAATTAAGGGTTTAGGGTTTAGGGTTTAGGGTTTATGGTTTAGGGTTTAGGGTTTAGGGTTTAGGGTGCGGCGTACCACAACTAGTCCAGTCGACACAAACCTGAAACCCAGAAAGCCTTTACTGATTCGACCCTCAATCCTATGATGCCTTTTCATCCCGAACCCTTAGACCCTATAGACCTGAAACCATAAAGCCGTGAAACTTCTTTTAAGCCCTAAACCTTCAACCCAAGCCCTGCATTCCCTAAACCCTTCATGACCCTGAAACTTGCTAAACCATCTTGTTCAACCTTAAAACCTTGAAAACCCTCAAAACGGTAAACCCTCAAACCTTTAAAAACCCTCAAAAACCGTAAACCCGTGAAACCTTCAAAAACCCGAACAGCTCAGCCGGGACGCTGCGCCAGCAGCGACTCCCAGGCTCCCGGGGCCGCGCCAGGGTTTCGGGCCACGAGGCGCAGGATGCGAAGCACGGTGCGCTGCCTGGATGAGCGAAATGAGTTTGGGTGGGAGCGCTGGGTGGGCGTAGGGTTTTGGGAGGTTTGGTCCAGGGCTTGCGTTTCGGATCCAGGGTTTAGGGCTAGGGCTTCAGGCGGAAGAGGAAACTTTTGGATAAGTGCTCAGGGCTTGAGGCTCGGGACTTCTGTCACGCAGCGGTGCGGACGGTCCACAATCAGGAACAGGGTCCCCCCACAACCTTCACACACCAAAGCTCACAAAGGTGTCTTCTGTACTCTGCAAACCTTGTTAGACTGCTCAGCTCTCAATCTCGTCCATGCAGCCCAAAGGCACGCGCGGGTGCGTAGGGGAGTCAGTGGTGAGAGAGAGTTGGCGCACATAGGCATGCCTTGCAGTGACGCCGATTCGGGTTTCAGCATGGGGCCTATCGATCTAAGGTCAAAAGGTTTGTTCATCAGCTCTCAGTCATGAGGTTCAGGCTGTCAGCAAAACTTCGGTGTGTTGGGGCCATTGGGACTGCACGTTCTCTTGGGCTGTCTGTCATCCTGAACCCCTAAGATATCCCAATGAGGAGTACGAATCTGCCTGCCGTAGCGGGACTTCTTAAGGCCAGTTTATCTTGGGATGAGCCCTCCAACATTCGCCTGCACTCACCGGTGCACAAAAAACACATATGGTACTTCATGCAGACCCCTGTCAAAACGGCTGCAGTCTTTGCAGGCCCCCATCGGAGCTTCGATGTCACTGCTTGCGGGACAGCAATAGCCTAACACTCCCGTCACCAGAGACAAGTCAAGGAGCAATGTGTCGCAAATCGCTGACTGCTGCCACTCCTGGCAATCTTACCATCATCAGATTATGTGTCCGATTTTAAGGTTAGGGACTGGTGTTATTGATTTTGGTTCAGGCTTTTGTGCCGCCCAAACTGTAAGAGCTCTCAACACACAAGCAGCAGTGGCCATAGCGTCTAGAGGTCCCAACGCTGCAAATAAACCCACTAACAACTTTTAGAGCCACAGACGGGGTTGCAAGATTTTGGGCACAAAAAGGGGGAGCTCTAGGTTTGCCAGGACCGAACTACGTTGTCTTCGTCGTGGGCTTTAAGGAGCCCGTATGGGCACGTCCAACGCGAACCTGTGACGTCTCAAAATATGGGGATCAGGCAAGGATCCCCAGGGCATATGGGGTTTGGGTTTGGGGTTTAGGGCTTAGGGTTTAGGGATGAGGAACAGGCAATATTTCCCATATTTAATGAACATGGCTTCCTGGTAGGGAATATTATGGAATATACTAAACCGACAGCAGCTCATATTGGGATCACTATGAGATTTCAGGTTCTCTATCACAGGCCTCCGCGGTGTAGTTTCTTCAGAAGCTTCTAAAACAGCGCTTGTGCCAATAACTCGGGGTAAGGGCTTCAGGATCATGAACCCTAACCCCTAAAATCGAAGGGACTTGGGGGATCTTGTTCTTGCAGCCCGACTCAGTTGGCTTAAGCCTAACCGCTGGCTCCCCATCCGTACATGGACCTCCCAAACACTTAGAATACCAACATACGAAAAGCAATTATGCTTATTCTTCGTCGTAGTAGTAGTAGTAGTAGCAGTAGTAGTAGTAGTAGCAGCAGCAGCAGCAGTAGTAGTAGGAGCAGGAGGAGGCCTTTTACCAAGAAACTAAAGGCAATTGATATGCGTGTTTGAGAGGTCTAGGTACTTGTAAGACCTGAACCCTTTTTGAGCACAAGGCGAGCGAACCCTCAATCAATAAACTTGATCTCAATCCTTTCGCCTGGGCCCCGGCAACCTGACCCCTGAGCATCCTACTTGCGATGGATACCTTATGCGGTTTAGGGTATGGGTTTCGACTGAACATGTGCGCCTAGCGCACGAGAACGTGAAACAAAACCTGAATGCTCAACCGAGCGACAATGCCCAAACTTGGAGCCCGAACCGAAACCCTAAACTCTAGAAATGCCAGCTACGCATCCCCAACCCTCAAACCTTGAACCCAAAGCTCCTAACCCTAAACACTAAAACCCGAAACCCTACAACTCTCATCCCTAAAGCCCTAAACCCTAAACCCTCAAACCCTAAACCCTAACA
This sequence comes from Symbiodinium pilosum, assembly GCA_905231905.1. Taxonomy (NCBI): domain Eukaryota; class Dinophyceae; order Suessiales; family Symbiodiniaceae; genus Symbiodinium; species Symbiodinium pilosum. The sequence goes on from CAJNIZ010000923.1 coordinate 15,829, forward strand.
ACCTAAACTCTTAAAACAACCTACTCCCTAAAACCCCAGACCCTGAAACCCTAAACCCTAAAACCCTAAAACCCCAAACTCTGAACCCTAAGTCGGTCCTGGAACCAGGAAGCTAGGCCCTGGAGTCCCGACGCCAGCTGTGCGGGACCCTCCCCAGTGCCCAGCTCCTGTCTATCTACTGAGCGGGTTTAAGATTTTGGGGTTTTAGGGTTTAGGGTTTCAGGGATTAGGGTTGCAGGGCTTAGGGTTTTAGGGATTAGGGTTTTAGGGATAAGGGTTTTAGGGTTTAGAGTTTAAGGTTTTAAGGTTTTAGGGTTTAGGGCTAAGGAACTTGAAATAGCTTACTATCATAAGACAAACCCTACTATTTACTATATACGAATACTCATGACATGGTAACTTAAGTCAGCTTCTCAACAGCAACCCCGTCCATGGGCTTAGAATTTAGGGTTTGGACTCAGGGATGTTTAGGGTTTAGAGTTCAGGATTTGGGGTTTAGTGTGTAGCGCTGTGGGCATTGTTGCTTGCTAGTAAATTTTGGTTAGGATTTCGGTTTTTTACACCTAGCATTGTGTGCTTAAGGGTCAGGCCTTCGGACTTACGGTGTGGGAGCCTACGCATACAGAACGAGGACTCGTCAGCTTTGTCAGAAGCAATGGCAAGGAAGAAGACTGCAGAATGAAGGTTATAACGTGGCTATAGTGTGAGCGGCTCCAAGCTAGACCCTAAACCCGAAAGGACCGAGCGCCTGAGTTGGGGCTGAGTTGGGGCTTGGGCTTGGGGGAAAGATACGAACTGACAAACTGTAAGGGTTGAAACTGGCTAGGATCTAGGCCTTAGGGTCTAGACTTTGGTTGAGGGTTGAAGGTCCAGGGCAAGGCGTGCACGACCAGATTCCTGTTGCACATGTTTCTTTAATCTGTTGGCCACAGTGCGCTTATTCTGCGGTACGAGAATTGCAAGAATGATCTTCCCTGTTGCCGGTATCCTCTGCCATTTTGTTGCTGCGGCTGCTAGTGTGTTTCCGTATTTGCTTTTGGCAACCACCTATGGCATCAACGTGTGAACACTTGTCTACATATTAGGCACTCCTGGTGCTCCATAAGCTGATTTTCTAAACTCAGGCGGACTTTGGTGCCATGATCAAGGATCGCTCTGATTTCAGAAACCCTAAACCCTAAACCTTCAACCAAACCTCAATCAATAAGGGGGGTATATGCGACAAAAATGCTCTTTGACTGTTGCCGGGTGTGGGCGGTACCCAAACACCTCTGGACCCTGCAGACCCCGTACCTTAGCCCCCAGTAGCCTGGGAGGAGCAAAAAATACTATATGAGCCATTGTCTAAACTCCTAGTATCCCCCTTAATAACCCCTATATATAACCCCCTTTAAGGAGTTTAGACTATTGCTCATATGAGCTATAGTCCAAACTCCTTTATGGGAGTGATATAGAGGACTATTGTAGGGCTTATGAAGGGATAGCTTATATACCGGTGTAGAAGGAAGCCCTACTCCCAACTCAACAGCAATCCCCTCCCCCTAATATTCAAGCCCCAACGCCTCAAGAGCCATTAAGTGTTCCCTGTATATGGTTTGTTCTTCAAATTATGGGCTCCTGTTGGTTATAGATTATATCATGGCACCTAATTTTTAGGGGTATCAAAATGGGACCTCAATTCTGAGAACTGCCCATATTCTAGCATACCACAGTGGAAATATCAAATGTTACCGGGCGTGTTGTTTTCGACCCGTTGCATGGATCAGCTGCAAGATTTGAAGGGGCTTTGTTGAAACAATGCATAAGCCATCTCCTTCCACATCTTGCACTGTGAGACTTTGGAGTGCTTCTGCAGCCACTGCACCTCATCTACGCGAAGTCATTTGGAAATTCCCGACACAAAGGAACAGAGACCGCGCCTCCGCTGTAGACAAATTGGACGTCATGAAAGCCCACAATCCCTGTTTGACAGTCTATGGATAATCACAAGCAGAGGTCAAAGTTGTAAAGCGAAGTTGTAGCTATAGCCATCTTCATTAATACATAAACATCCCCACGAACCATTAAGCAAGCCCCGAAATCCGAGAGCAAGCGAAAAGTTTTGGACCTCTGCATGCGGCCAGGGCACAGACAGCGGTTGCATCTTTGAGGGATCACTTGCACGCTGCTGCTGCCTGACCTGCGATTGCAATAGGGCCCAGGCTTAGAGGACCTCAGAGGCTTTGGGTTCAGGGTTTAGGTTCAGCTTGTGATTTCCAGCTTGGGGTCAGTGCTACCGACTTGCTCGCATACCCAAATGCGGAGGTAGGACCAGCGTGCCTACTGCCTAGCGCCTAGCAAGTAGGCCGCATGTAATGGGTTGAAACACCTTCTAGCAAGCAAATAAACCAAGCTCTAAAATGCCCTTAAAAAGCGACTTCAATTACAGGAGCGGCAATCGTTGGGTGCCACTGAGGATTTCAGGAAAATCAAAAACTGCCACCGAGCCCCCTTGCTGTCCCAGTTGACAACATGACGCTGCTGTTGTGTAAAAAATCTTCAGGAAGAATAATCATCGAAATCAGGTTGGTATTTCCCAACGTTAGAACCCCCTTTCGCACGATGAAGTGGATTCGGCAGGACCCCAAGAAGCACTGTCAGTTCAAGAGAAACTATGAGCTGAACCCTAATTTCTAGACCCTCATCCCTAACCCTTACTATCCTTAAATCGTAAATCCTGGACCCTAACCCCTTTTTGAGGAGGCATTTCGCTTCAGGCCCCTCCTCCCCCTAAACCCTAAAGCCTACACCCTAAACTCTCATGCCCTTAGGTCAATAGAACATGGAAGTGCCCTATACCATATATACCCCATCTTCTATCCACTTCAAGGGGGCTTTAAACCCAAAGATCCCCATATGAGCTACTGTCTAAACTCCTAGTATCCCCCTTGATAACCCCTATAGTAGTCCCCTATATAGTCCCCTATACAGCCCCCTTAAGAAGTTTAGACTATAGCTCATATATACCCCATCTTGAAGGAGACTAACCACCCCCAAAGCCCAGCGGCCCATCTGCGGATTGCTTGCCGCGCGCTGCGGCAGAGCTGCTGCAGATTCTCGGCCGGGCTCTGGGGCTCCTGAACCCGCTCATAATCCCAATATAACCCCAATATACTATAGTAGTTTCCATTTTCTTTTCCATAATCCCAATATAACCCCAATATACTATTGTAGTTTCCATTTCTGATGCTTTGGGGCTTGAGGGTTTAGGGTTTAGGCTGATCCTTTAGGGCTTGAGTTCTGCCATGTAAACACCATTTTAGGGTGAGGTCAAATGAGATTGTTGTGCGAGTTGGCCGTTCTACAAGGCTTGGGATGTAAGACTTAGGCTGAAGGTTGGAGGACTAGGATTCAGGCTTAAGGTACCCTAATCTTAGGGTTTAGGGTTTAGGCCATAAAGCCTAAGCCCTAAACCCTAAACCCTAAACAGTTTGGGGATGGGGGCTTCGGGCTGATAATCTAGGGGCTCACTCTTTAGGCCTTTGGCTTGAGGATTCGCGGCTTTCCCGGTTCTCAAAATAGGATACCTTACGACCTTGTGGGACCCTAGGCACGAGGGGTTGCAGTGGATTCAAACCTCTTCGGGCTTGCAGGGGCGGCTTCTACAGTAACACTTGGCTACGGACTAAGTATGGGCTCCCAAACCAAACCCTAAACCCTAAATCCTAAAACCCAAACCTTAATTTGCACACAGCAGCAGGGCCTCCCTCTTGAAACTTCGCTTGTGCCAGAAAAATCTGCGCTGTGCGACCTTCCACTTGACCGCAGCTAGCCAAGGAATCCTTCCGTACCCTACACAAAAACCTCAGCCCAAAACCTCTACACAAACCCTAATCCCCCAAAGCCTGAAAGCAAGTAACCGCAGTCCTTAACCCTTATCCCTAAACCCGAATGCCTGACTAAAACTAAACCCCCAACTCTAAAACTTCAAACCCGGACCGTGGGTAACCTCGTGATTCAGCCATAATGTATAAACCAGAGCTTCTCCCTCTAAAGCACTGAGCCATTTGGCCTAATGCAAGCCCATGATTAAAGCCTTCGTATTAGGATCCCTATGATAGGGGAGGGGTATTAGAAATCAGGGGCCGGGGCTAGCTGCGCCGAACCCTGAACCCTTGCTCCTAATTAAGCGTTTAGGGTTGAGGGCTTGGGGTTTATTGTCAGGACTTAAGGTTTGAATGAGGTCAGTTTGAGTTTTAGGAAACTTTCAAATGCTGCGATTAAGGAAATTTGAGAACCCTAAGTAATAGTAAGTTTTTATGGGCTTGAGGGTTTTGGGATTTGGGCTGAACCCTTGCCCATAGTTACCTACAAGCCATCAATCTTATCTCTTATCACCCCTAAGCCCTCTACCCCTGACAGAAACTCTCATGGGGATCCTACATGCCACACTACGCCCTAAATCTAAGGTTGAAACCATGGGCCCCTAGTATGGGCCCTTAACCCTGGGATCCTTCTATACCTACTATATACCCTATCTATGCCCTTAAGGGTCCCTAGAATCCCCCTAAAAGGCCTAAGGGCCCGTATTAGGAGCCCATACTTCTAACCTTAGACTAAAGAGAGCCCTGCGAAGCTCCACAACGTGCTCCACAGCCCGGGACACCACTGACTCCAGGTATCCAGGATCCAGCGCCCTCCACGGCATAACAGCTGAGGTTCAGGGTCTAGGGCTGTGAGGGGTGAATCTGTTTGTAGAGGCTACCCAATTTCACAAAAGGGCGGGAAACTATGCTCTTCGTAAGGTTCCACGACAGTGTAGGGGTGTAGATCAGTTGGATTTTTGGGCATCTCGGGGATGTGGGCAATCAGGTGCCCACGTTTGGGGATTCAGGGTTCCTAAAAAAAGGCACAGGAAGTGAGCAGAGGCAGCAGGCGCATGGATTTAGATTTGACTTTCCAGCCTTGAGGCGCACAAGTCTAGATCCCAATCCCCTACGCCCTGATCCGAGATCTGAGACTTGCTTGAGACTGCACAGAGCGGCCTGGATTGCGAGAAGAGCCAGTCCCCAAACTGCTCCCACAACCTCAGTGAACAGAAAGCTGAACTGGAAGAAGCTTTCAGAATCTGCTTCTTCATTGAAACATTGGGTACTGTGAATGCGGAACGACACCCATTACCTTCAGGGTCGAACCCCCGACCCTCAAGCTTGCATTCTGCCTGTGAAGCAAGCAGGCAATCGCCCAACGTGAGCGATAGTCTAAACTCCTAGTTTCCCCCTTATCAACCCCTGTAGTAATCCCCTATATAATTCCCTGTATAACCCCATTTAAGGACTTTAGACCATAGCTCATATGGCCTTTCAGTCACACTGTCAGGAGAGTGAGGGTCGAAGGAGCAGCCTGCCGAGATGCCCAAAAGAGGAGCCTAAATAATTTCCCAAAATTGATGTTGAGGTCTATTTTGGATGGACCCCCTACCCAGCATTAGTGACTATAAGGGATAATAAGGATCATAATCGGGTCCTCTTATATTCCTATTATACCCCTATTGCAGGGTGGGGGGTCCTCCTACTGTCTATTTGACATACCCTGTACGGTAGCTGCACAAAGAACCTGGGACCATACTACGTTATCATGAATCGGGAGAGGAACCAGTTGGTAGAGGGCCCTTTGCTCGCCTTTTTGTTGGCTTCGAGGCACGCTGCTGTTTTGTTGTGGGCTTACACAGGAGCCTCGAACTGACCCCTCCATTGGGGGTTTCCTGACTTAAGGGCAAAACCCCCAACCCTTCATGCCCTCCAGCGGCGCCTACACCTTCAACCCTTGACCATAGCCTTGCTTTCAAGCCCAAAGCCTAAAACCTTAAATGTAACCTTAAACCATAGTTCAATCCTGAAATCCTAAACCGAATGCCCCTGACCCCAAGACCATAAGCCTAAGCCCTCAACCCTTAACCTAATCCCTTCTGGGGGTTTCCCAACATTAGGGGCTACATTTTGGGTGTCCAAAGAATACATATTAGGGTCCCCCTAAACCTTAAACCCTAAACGCTAACCCTATTTGGGAAACTGCCATGTCTGAGGTCCAAGAGGCTTTGGATCCTCGGGGCAAAGATCGCAGCTCTGCTGATGGAGCTGGCCACGGAGACACGGATTCCTAGGTTTAGTGTTTAAGGTTTAAGGTGTAGGGTTTAGGGAAAAATGTTTAGGGTTTCGGGTTTAAGGTTTAGGGTTTAAGTTTTGAGGTTAGGGGGCTCTGCTCCTCAAGGTTAAGGTTCAGGATGCCAGGCTTAAGCTTTATAGATTCGTGCTGAAGGGTGGAGCTTAAAGCTAATCCCCTCGCCTAACAATAAGGCACCCCAACCCTGACAATAACCCCCATGTAATACCCTGCTAGATTAAGGGTAATATGGAATATTAAGGGGGGCTGGGGTTTATTACTAGGGGGAAATGGTTCGACATCTACAGCTTGAGAACCCAGCCGCGAGCTCTAGGGTGCGTAATTGAGATGCCGACGTCCCCTCCATACGGTAGTTGATGGAAATTCCAGGTCCCCAAATGGCCATCTTTGGAACCCTAAACCCTAAACTGCCCTAGACCCTACATCTTCCCCTAAAGGGCTGCAAGAAGGCTCAATACTGTCCTCAGCGGACCTTCACAGCCCCCCCCCGAAACTGAGAGCCTCCAGGAGACTAAGCAAAATGTAGGAATATATTATAATCCTTATATAAGGATTATATAAGGACTAATTATACAGGAGTCATATCCGTATGATACAGGGGTTATATAGGGATTTTATCTTGTTGTTCCCTCCTAATCACCACTAAGTGGAGCTCATTCAGAAGCGAAAACAATACCAAAATGTTGGCCCTAGGTTCCTTATATGGGGGTTTAGGGTATAGTTATAATAGACAACAATAGTGGCAAGTGTACACATTCGTCCTTCGGTACAAGGAATCTAAGGTACCCAACTGGCTTTCAACTTCTTGAGTGGAGTGCTTCTCAATGGCAGGTCCTTGCCCCAAAGAAGGGCCCGTAGTTCCTCCGCCCCACACGCTAACGTGCCCAGTCGCAGTCTGGGCGTGGTCGTTCCCGGCAGCAGAAGAGGCACCCCGGCTGGCGAGCCGGGCAAACGTAAGCTGCCTGGGCCCCAAGCATCATGCAAGATCTCATGCCTTAATGGAACGCCAACACGACCGCACACAGAAAAGATGCAACCTCTAGACATCACACCCGGAAAGCATAGAAACCTGAATAAGGTTCATATGGTTTTGGGCTGAGAAAGAATGAGCCAAGAGAATGTATGACATTCTCTAGGAGAGCTTCAAGGTAGTTTTGGCACCTGAGTAGGACCTGTTCTCCCGTAAAAGTGCAACAGCTACCCCTCGTGGCTTACGGGAAGAAACCCTGAGATTCATGCACACCAAACCTCATGTGCCGTATGATGTACTGGCAGTATACGAACAATAATTCAAAAAGCAACTTCCTGGTCCTAGACCAATAAGACTGCATGTAGTAGAATGTGCTGCGTAGTCTCCCAACACACCTAGTCACTCTTCCTGGGTTCTAAGACCCTAGATAATCTCCTGTAAATTCCGGTGTAGATTTTCCCATGATCCCGCCGAGCTGCTATGCCACTGCTCCAGGGCGCCTCTGGCGAAGAGCCCCTGGACCGCTGGAGCAACCACCTACAGCTTAGGCTGAGCAGACTTTAGTTCATTGGGGATACATAAGGATTTATAGGGTCTACGGTTTACCATAATGGACAGCAAAGGAAATAAAAATGGAAACTGGGTTGTGATCTATACTACTAAGTAAGTTACAGGGGAGGCCCCGCATTAGAGCACCCGCCTGCAACTGTTCACGCAGGACTTGGAGAGATCCATGCCTCAGGCGTCAGGGTTGAGGTTTGGGGTTTGGGGGTTTAAGGGTTTAGGTTTGAGTTTCGGGTTTTAGGGTCTAAGGGTTTTAAGCTTTGGGGTTTTAGAATGTAGGTCTTGTGGCTTTCGCTTTGATGTAGGGTTCAGTGCTTTCGTACCTAGGGAGTTCCATACCCTTTGCCCTGCGAGCAGTACAAACTATCGGGAAAAAGTGCACGGTCTGCATTAGCCTTCATTTGACGATTTGCAAGAAAAACAGATCCATTTCCCGGATTTCCTGAATTTGAACCCAAATACTATACTCTTGTTTTTCTCATTTAGCCTGCCGCGGGCGGGTCCCATGAACGCTGAATCTTGAACAAATATGTATACATATATATGATATATACATAGGTAGGTAGGTAGGTAGGTAGGTCGGTAGGTAGGTAGGTAGGTAGGTAGAGTAGAGAGGGTTTAGGATTACTCCCTAACCCCTGAAGCCTTCGATGCCTACATACTGTTCCAGGCATGGAACAGCACAAATGCTATTTTCGAGAGGACAGCACGTAGTCTGCAAGAGGCCCCTTTTCAGCCTTCAAGTTTTAGGCTAGGGTTTAGGGTGTAGGCCTTTCCGCGCACTAAGCCATAAACCCTGTAAGAAACCGACAGTTGGGTCAAGCTGCACCCCTTCCAGCTGCCCAGTCTCTGCAGTACAGACGCGGAGCAGTTCTGAGGCCAACGTGGCAACCTAAGTTAGCATTCCGAGTTTAGGACTTAGGGTTGGGGGATTTAGGGTTTAGGGTTTAGAGGTTGGCACTCCATATACATATTCATATATATATATATGCCCTTCAACGCGATAATGGTTTCCATTTTCATTTCCAGAATCCCTATATTCTACCCCTATGTAACCCTATAGAACACCAATAGAACCCCTATATCACCCTATTACAGTTTAGGACTCAGGGCTGAGGTTGGGGGATTGGAGGATTACGATGGAGAGCCCTGAGCGTACGACTCTGACCCTCTCGAAGTAGCAGCGCTTAGAAGAGGGTTTGTTTAGGGTTAACGACTATGTACTCCCACCTTCCATGTCATTTTCCATTTTCTTCTCTGGTTGATTCCCGTTTTTGGAGTAATATCCCTAAACCCTACCACTCTCTGTATACTCCTCAGGAAGGGGTTCAAGAGCTGCAACAGTCCTTGTTTATCTCTTGTGGTGGTAGCGCCCCTTCTGTCGGACTTTACGAAAATCTGCAAGCTGCTCGAATTTTCGTATGAACTCTACAGTATCCATAGATCCATAGCACCGATTAGAACCATACTTTGGGGAACCTTTCAAGCGTGCCACCTGAAATGCACAACCCTGGAATTCTGGACTAACCCCTGAACCCCTAACCCAAATCCCATAACTCTTCGACTCCTAAGCCCTGAAGCCTAAGCCATAAACCCTAAACCGACCCCCCCGCCCTCTCCCGCAGCACCTCGCCCCGCACCGCCGGCTCTGCGCCCTCCGTCCTGAGGCGATCCTGAGAGCTTCAAGGTCTGGGTGGTCAAGAGTCAAAGGCTCTGGGTTACAGCGAGGGCTTTGGCTAACTTTGGTGTGAAGCAGTCAGGGCTAAGGGGGCTGTTGTAGTTCTGACACTTGTGCACTTTCTTTGTTTCTCCTTTTGCGTTGGTTTTGAAAAATCCAAGTCGAACAAGTCCAGGGGCAAAAATGTTCCCTGGGTCCTGACCCAACAACAAGTATTCCCTGCTGACCACCAGTAAGCTCCTGAATCTGGAGCTGTAAGACTATAAGTCTTCACACTATCCTGGCCTTTGGTTAGCTGGGAATGGAGGAATGGAAAAGAAAATGGAAACTATTACAATAGTTTATATAGGGACTACTTTGAGTATCCATTCTTTCATTCCTAGCCAACCAGAGGTAAGTACATTCCAATAAGGAACCAGAAGCAGAATTCCAAAGGACAGCCTGGATCCCACAGTCTAGAAACCCTAAACCCTATACTCCAAACCCTAAACCCTATACCCCAGACTCTAAACTCTAAATTCTATACCCTAAACCCCAAACCCTAAACCCAGGACAGTCTGGATCCCACAGTCTAGAATCCGCTGCAGAGGCAATGGCCGCGTCCAAGACTCGCAGGCCTTCTGCCTCAGGACGGCCAAACGGAGGAGGGGAAGCAAGGGGTTTAGGGTTCATGGACCCCAAAACCCGCCCTGAATCCTGAATTGTAAACCCTGATAAAATCCTAAGCCCCAAACCCCAAGCCGTAATTAATCCCTAAGCTCTTAGGCCTAAACCCCGTGCCACAAATCCAAACTCCCCCTTTGGGGAATCTCGCCTGCCGGCCCATCCCACGCAGCACCCGTGCGCGGAGTAGAACTGAGGTCGCATGGGGAATTCCCACCTGGCTCTGTAAGGTTTAGGGTTTAGGGGTCCCTGGTTTATCGCTTAGATTTCAGGGTCTAGGGTTTAGGGCTGTCAAGTGGTGAATAGGGATCATTTTCAAGGGGTCTAGAGATCTGTTTTCACTTTAAAGGGGGTAAAGGGACGTACATGAAGGCGTTCTAGGGGAATACATACCGATAGATGTAGATACAGGGTGTGGGGGTTTAGGTGCCAGGCATAAGGCCAAGCATTCAATGATTCTGGCTCAGCGTCAGGACCTAGGACTTGGTTCTTAACTTTGAGATTCGAAGATTTAGGTCCTCCAACTAGCGCTTAGGATTTAAAGTTGTTGGGACTATAGAACTTAGGATTTAGGATTATTCAGGTTTGGGCTGAAGGCTGTTCTTTAATCTGAATTGCTGCTGCACCAAACGCAAGAACGAGGCAGCCAAGCCACATCGTAGTGCGACTCCAGAAGACGCTCCGCGAGCTTGAAGCTCTTCTCCTCTACCTTCGCTTGTCTTTATCGTCCGCCTTAAGTAGATAGAATATGGGTATATGGGAATCTTACTATGATATACCCCAAGCCATATTAAATCTACTTAAGGGTGACTATAGTTTCAGGGTGTTTGGGCGGATCTTTATGAAAAGATGCTGCTAAAAGCATACAAGTCCATGGGATTTGCCTAGGCCACAAACCCTAAACCCCTAAAACCCTAAACCCCAAAAACCTAAACCCTAAACCCCTAAAGCCCTAAACCCTAAACCCTAAACCCCAAACCCTAAGCCCCAAACCTCAGGGTTTGGGGGAGGATCCTGCCAGCCCAAGGTGCACAGCAACGCATCAGCTGCGCCAGCTGAGCAGACGACGAGGCCAGGGGATCCGAGGAAGCTAACGGCTCGAAAGCCGGGGTGGGTCCTGGGTGGAAGGAAGGAGGGTATAGGGTTTAGGGTTTAAGGTTCAGGGTATAGGTTTAGGGGTTTAAGGTTCAGGGTATAGGGTTAGGGATTTAAGGTTTAGGGTATAGGGTTTAGGGTTTAAGGTTCAGGGTATAGGGTTAGGGGTTTAAGGTTCAGGGTATAGGGTAGGGATTTAAGGTTTAGGGTATAGGGTTTAGGGTTTAAGGTTTAGGGTATAAGCTTTAGGGTAGGATGGTTAAAGGTTAAGGTTCAGGGTTTAGGGTTTAGGGTTGGATGGTTTAGGGTTTAGGGTGTAGGGCTAATAATACAAGAGTATGTCTAATAACATCATAATAACAACAAAAAAAAAACGCAACGCCAATAATAGCATCAACCAGAACAATATCAATAGCAATAGCAACTATCAGGGTGGCGGCTTAGGACTTGGGAGCTGAAGCTTTTAAGTAGGAGCTAAACAGTTGGGATCTGGGCATCAGGGTTTAGGCACGCGCATCGGACTCAGCAGGCATGGTTCGTTCCGGGGTTCCAGCAAGGCATGAGGTTTTAGGGTCTAGGGTTTACGGGTGGCTGAAGAATCGACTATGTTTCGTTTCGGGTCATTCCCCTACAGCACGTGCTGCCAAATAGGTAATGAAAGTTAATAGAATACCTTTGAGGACAGCGACCGACAGAGGGGACGACCCTAACTATACTCAACGAAACAGGCTTCCAAAAGCCTTGCGAAAGGGAGCCATCTTCAACTCTGCACTGGAATTCTTTTCTGGTGTGCTGAAAGGGGAATATTTGTACGTGCCCTCGCTTTCCCATAAAACACTTAACATTGTGGAAGTTTCTCATTCCATGTTATTGCAAGGAAGGCAAAGAGGACATGTTGCAAAACGCCTTAAACTTCTCCCCTCAAGAATGACCCCCCACCTGCCCAATATTCAAGATTCGGTGTGTTTATTTTGAAGGGGGGTGGAAGGCTGTCATACGGGAAGGGATGTCGCCAAGCTGCCAATCACATCCAGGAGGTCGAAAGACAGTGCCCTCCGCAGCGACGCCTCCACAGGCTATTCAGAACCACATGGGCCTCCCAAAGATCTGAATAAAGACCTTTTAGCCCAAATTGCGTGTAGATAAAGGGTAAAGACAGGTAAAGACCAAGACTCCCTTTATTCAAACATCCTGACCCTGGCACCTCGCCACAGCAGCGCAGTGTACCAGGGCTGAATTGCGAGGCGTCCTTAGGCAAGTCACACAATTCAGCATTCGAGAATTCGGGCCGCAGTAAACTTACAAGCATTAATCCAAGGCAGTTGTTTTTGTGGGGCCCCTGATGGACTTCCATGTTAGGAAGCGGCGGCTACTGTATGACTTCGGCATATACGACGGGTTGAGGCTGACTCGAGACATCCACGAAACAGCCTGAACCATGCAACCCGCAACCTCAAGAACATCGAAACTCCTCTGTTAAAAGCCTTGCTGCACCGGGGTGTTGGTGTTGTATGTCCAGAGCTCCCCAAACCCTCACCCTAGAATACACCCTCACAAGACCTGGAGCCCTACAATGCGACCCCAAAGCAAAAGCCCTGAAATAGCCTCCTCCTCGTTGTGCCCATGTCACACTTCCTGCCACCGTTACAGTTTATCGTATCCCTCCGAGCCACCTATCACATACTAAAAAATGGACATCTCCATACCCCATCACTTTCCTAAACCCCAAAAACCCTAAACATTACACTACAAAAAAAACAAACCCCCCAAACCCCCCGAAACCCCCCAAACCCCCCGAAACCCCCCAAACCCCACAAACCCCTGAATCCCAAAGGAATGGTTCTATGTTTCTTTGGGGTTGGGCAAGCCTCCCCACTTACAGAAGTTTCCATGCTCCTTCCATTGTTCCTATAATTTCCTATATAACCCTACATTACTAGGGTTATTTCCCTATGCCACATCCTAAACCCTAGACCCTAAAACCCTAAACCCTTAAAACCTCTAGACTACCAATATCGCACATCCCAAACCCTAGACCCTAAAACCCTCTAGAATCCCAATATATCGTTTAGGTGGACCTCCCACTCAGTAATAGTGACAATAAGGGATAATAGGGATTGTATTAGGGTCCTCTTATATTCTTATCATACCCCCTAAACCCGGTGGGGGGGTCTCCTAATACATCGTCCCCATCGCTCCAAGGAGCCAGGGCTTCGACCAACTCCAGAGCCGGGCCTTGAGGCTCAAAAGCCTGGAATCTCAGGGTTTTGGGGGTTTAAGGGTTTAAGGGTTTAAGGGTTTAGGGTTGAAGGGTTTAAGGGTTTAGGGTTTAGGATTGAAGGTTTAAGGTTTTAGGGTTTAGGGTTTAGGATTGAAGGGTTTGAGGGTTTAAGGGTTAGGGTTTAAGGGTTAAAGGGTTTAGGCTGCGCTGCGAAGAGCACAGGGGCTCAGAGCTTGGGCCTAGTGTCAAATTGAGGGGATGGTTCAAGGCTTAGGGCAGGAAGCAGCACGACAGCCTGTGGGAGTAGAAAAAATCGCATGCCAAAGCCTATGCATGCACGCATGTACGCATGTGTGCTTGTGTATACGTTGGGACCTCAAAACCTTTCGTGCATAAGGTCTTTTAATGAAGGCTAGACCTGTAAACAAAGAGGAGGGTTGAAGATCGGCGATATTGTTATGACGAAGCCTTCTGCAGGTTGCACAAACCCACAAAGCCACAAACACTGGACTGTAAACCCACAGACTCCGCCATAGAGCCCCACAAACGCAATTTTGTGGTAAGCAATGCTTCATCAAACCGTCAACACCCGAAAACCGCCAAAAAGTTAAAGACAACCCAGAGCCTCAAAAACAAGAAACCCTCAAAGCCCTAAAACCTACAGATCCAAAAACGTCAACACCTCAGAGCCTCAAACCCTTTTAAAAAACCGCAAACCTTAATTCAAAATCCGCAACTCAACCCTTATCCCCAATGATAAATGCTCAAAAACCCCTACACCAAGAAAGGCTGAACTCGTCGCACCCAACCGCTGAAGTCCGCCATCCAGTTGATACTCAACATCCTGCATGACCTTAGTATACTAAACTACCATATTTCAAGATTTAGAGTACCTAGGGCCCTGTAGGAAAGAGAGAATCCATCATCTTAGCACCCTCTTGGCAATGGACTTCAAGGGCAGATGCCACCAACGCTGGCTCCACAGCACAACGGCTGGAAACCTGCTCTATTCATGGTTTAGGGTTTAGGGTTTAGGGGTTTAGGGGTTTACGGTTTTGGGTTTTGATTTTGGCTTGGGGGCTTCCTGCACTAGACCCTCACCACAAAAAAGGTTGAAATGTGGGCGTAGACAAATCCGTCCAAGGCTGAGGGTGTAGGCCGAAATACGTGGTAGAGAGGGATGTAGCCAGAGTCTATGGTGTAGAGTCTGGGGGCTTCGGGTGTTTAGGGAGCTTTCGGGATTTAGGTTGGGCACTGCCCCCCCTCAGTAACAGTTGGATAATAATTATAATATGGTTATACATAGCCCTTAATAGGGCCCCTAATATAGACTGTTCCTGGGTGGGGGCAGTACCCAAGGTTTAGGGTTA
>CAJNIZ010000924.1:4903-30549 GCA_905231905.1 Symbiodinium pilosum
ACCAAACTGCGTGTATTTACAACTCAGAAGATGAATTCCCAATAATATCTTGGTAGCGGATGGCTCATTTGTCCTTACTCCCCAGCGCTTCCCTTTGGGCCTTCGAACGAGTGTTGTGGAGGCCAAGCACATTCGGGACATGGGCTACAAGCCAAGCCAGGTAGAGGAGCCTGCCACTTGGGGTTTGACCGACTCTTGGGGGTTTAGGGCTGAGGGATTAGGGAGTTTGGGGTTAGTAAACTGTTGTGGTATAGGGATTTCGGGATCTAGGGCATGAGGATTTTGGAATTTAGAGTGTAGGGTTCAGGTTTACTTTAAGATAGACCTCTAGGGGAGTATAGCAGCGGGTGGGCAGGATATGGAATAGGGATCAGAGTCACAAGTGGGTGTGGGGTTCCAGGTTTGGGCATTTAGGATTTCAACTGTAGAGTCGGGCTAAGGGTTAGGGTTCATGATCTATAGGGTTTGGATTTGGCGTTTCGCATTTCGGGTTTGGATCTCCCTTGGTTTAGGACCTCTGTAGGCTGCATGGTTGCTCAGGTACTCTAGGCGGATGATAATGGATTCCTGCCCGCTTCCAGGAATACCTAGATAATAATGAAAAGAGGAAACCCTCTAGGGAATATAGATTTGTTGATGATGACTTACACAGAAACCTACATGATTAGAATGGAGGTGAAGAGCGGTTTAGGGTTGTTGCAGGGATATACCTAGGTTCAACCGTTGATCTACTGGGTTGGACAGCTTGAATTTCTAAGGTGTTCGGCCGCGATTTTGCCAAGGAATGTTCTACCTCTACGTATCGTTGCGAACAGATGCCATCCAAACCCAAGGTGTGATGCATAGATCAGGACGCAGCATCATATGGGAGTTTCTCAAACACCATATGAAGGATGTCCCTGATCCCTTTGCAACCAGAGCCCCCAACGGTCCCTTATCGCAGTGGCTTAAGTTTTCAGGTGCCTTCACCCATAGTTCTAGGATCGTTTTAGCTCCCGTTGTTGTAAGGCTAGATCCTGAAGGAAACGCTGTTCTTGTTGCCGCCTAGCAAGGAGGTGCTTCGCAAAACAGGTGCATTCTTAGGGACCACTACAGATAGTGGTCCCTTTCGACAGAACTCCCCACTGTTTGCGCCTTCCTCGTGTTCGGCTGCTGGCTCAGGCCCGCGTAGGCGCCGTTCATTCGCACAAGCTGGTCCCAAGCGCATGTCAGGAAGTGGTCCTGAACCTTTTGAATTTCTGAAGCTCAGGACTTGACGAGGTCTGCCAATTCTTATGCTTCCATAGTCTAAACAGCCGGGGATATTTGTCCCCAACTGTTTGTATCTAAGTTCTTCGTTCATCCGCACCTCGCAGCCGCCATGCGCCTTTCTCTGCTGATTTTGCTGGCCTCCGTGGCCTTGGGCCGGGCAACAAACCCGTTCATGGCTTGCCGAGGGCCCAGAGCATGCAGCTGCAGTTTTGGAGAATTGTACTGAGGATTCAGGTATATGGGGGTCTGCTTGTGAAACCTTATTCATGAATAGCAACTGCAAAAAATTGTTTGGACTTCAACGGACCGTATCCCGCGCAGGGATTGAGTTTCAATTTCATTTTCCATGCTCTTTTCCATTTGCCGCTGTATCACCTGGGCAATTTCCCAACTTCTTGGAAACCCCCAACCCTGAATGTGCTTACATAACCATCCTTATATAACCCTATAGCTCCTTTGTTTCATTGCTCGTGATTGCATCATGCCAATGTCCTGTGCACCTGCAGAACCTGGTGACTATGGATATGTAGGGACATGTAAGGATAGATGGGTTTTGGGGTTGGTTTCGGGTTTAGGGCTGTGGATTCCAATCAATTGAAGAATCAAACGGAAAAGATTCAACTCAGATTTTGAGCTCCGAGGCAGGAGCCATGAGCTGACAAGCCCCAGTCCTAAAGAGCCTATACCATAACAACGTCCCAACCTGCAAGCTCGAAGCCTTGAATTACGTCCAACTCATTAGATATGTTTCTATTTGATGACTAACTCTATTGAAATGAATGCTTAAGAAAGAGCCCAATGATGCCCCTCCAAATTACCCAGCATTGGCAGCGCCTAGTTGTCGATGACATCGACCACGCTTCGGAAGAGACGAAGCAGCCGACCACGGAGAAAGGATGGCTGACGGGGCCCCAGACCAAATTCTGACTTGTCCAATTATTTTCAATCCAGACAGAGTAGTGAGGAGTAGGAGGGATCCGTTTCTTTCGGCATCGCTACGATTTTGAGGCATAGGGTTCTTCTTGTAGTTCTTCTGCTGCACCACCTGCTGTTCTACCTGCAGAGAATTTGCAAGCTGTCATTCTGTAGTCTGGCCAGAGGTGATGAGACTTTCCCAACACTCGTAGTGTGGAGTTCCAGAAAAGGTCCTTCTTCTCCAGAGCCCAGAAATATCTGGTAAGAAGTAAGAAGCCTCTGAACTGCGTGTTGGGGGGGGGGGCGCCCGGGATCCCCAATGGATCTCCGCAGTTTTCAATACATAGGGGATTTTCTGTCCGGGGGTCCATAGGTCCATATATTGAGTATGATAGTAGTTTGGGATATGTGAGGTACATGAAAGGCCTTTCCTTTGCGGAAATACGTAAAATGCAGGAGTTGGAACACCGGGGAAATTCTTATATGATCCCCTTGGAATCCACGCAATGAAGCCTGCACAACTCCGGGCTTGAACTGGAGGGTCAATCAGTTGCTCCTTCGTCCTCATGTTTTTCGTTGTTGCCCGTTTGCCGCCGGGCAACACTTAATCCCATCAAGCCTTCTTCAATCTTACCGTAGTTTTTATAGCGCCCTTCTTGGGGTGCCATGTGAGTTTGCGGAGGATATCTATAGTCTTTCATGCAGTTGGGCGATGGAACGACTAAAACAGGTTTCGGCAAGGTGTCATGTCCAATTTGGTTTAAGTGGCTTAGGCTTTAGATTTGAAGGTGGTTGGGTTTTAGCGGGGTTCGGCTTCCGTGGGCTCTGCAGGTTACAAAAGTCTGGACTTTTTTTGTTTACACTTTGCTCCTTGTATATGGAAGGACAAAAGGAAGAGCAGTAAGGAAAGGCACACCAAGAATGAGAGGTACGTGCTCCTGATGCCTTGGGTGGGGCTCGGAATGTTCGTCCTCTCATTCCCCGTGCTGTGGTGGAACGAGCGGAGGCATCGGGAGTCTAGGGCCAAGGCTCAAAGGTTGAAGTGCAGAAGTACAGATGTTCGGAATGCAACTGTGGTTGAGGGTTTAGGAGTTCGATCTTCAAGGGCAGGGCAGCAGCATTTCGTGCATAGTTCGAATTCTGGCACCCGGGTGAGCCTGTGATGGGAGAAGATGCGCGGGTGACTTCCAAGGTCCCACTCGTCATCCGCAGTTCTCTTTAGGCTTCCTGGCCCTCGATTCTGTCTCCCTCCAAGAGTTGGGATCCTGTCCAAAAAAAATGAGTGAGAATCTTACGACAAAACTTGCCCATGTCCTTGTGTCCCTTGCTTTTCAGGCTCAGCTTTGATAACAGCTGTTCAATCTCATATAGACTCAACCCTTTATCTTTACAGTTTTTGTTGTTGATCGCTTTCCGGCCTAGTCTCTTGTCTTCATGTTTTGTTCTCTTTCAAGGTCCAGACTTGGGCCTCCACCTTTGCTTATCGCAGCTTGCAAATGGGGTTCTATAGGGGTGGCGGTGATCTACCTCGCTTGCTTACACAGAGTATGCTCTGGTTTGTGTGGTGGGCTAGAAGGATCAGAACCACCCAGACAGGCACCAAGAATGTTGACCCAATACCCCTTTGTGGGAAACATGCTAACCTGTATCATGATAGCAATAAATGGAACAATAGTTGCGATAGTGCCAGCTCTCACTGTAGCAAGGTCATAGTTGCAAGACTAAATCTATGCGGCAACTACTTTTGCTTCAGCTTAGAAACCCCAAAACCACACCCAAGATCCTCAACCTAAAGCCGATGATTTGTTCGTAGGGTGTAAACCAGGTGTCTCACCAGCTGCCAATATTGTAGTCATAGATCCCTGGCATACTCATAGTACAGGGTACCTCAAATAGGCCTCAAAATGATATTGGCAAGTCTTGAGGCTTCAACATTCCTTCATCTATCCCCCAATACCCAGTTTCCATTTCATTCTCCATTTGTTGTGTTCCATTTGACTCTCAATATTGAGGTAATATCCCGGACCTTACATAGTTCCTTGTAATTTCTACATAGCTCTACATATCCCTACAAGAACCTAATCCCCTGGTGCGGCTACCTTGGAAACAGGGCCCACCCAATCATATTCCTTGCAGGGCTACCGGACGCAAAGCGACGCCGCCCAGCGGAGCGGCAACTGGAGGCTGCTCAGTTCTTTCATACCCCTCATTGTTACATGGGGTTTATAATGACTATAGGGATACTACCCAAGACTTGAGAATCAAATGGAACCTTATTGCTCAGGACTGAACTTTGGCGATTAGGTCTACTGGTGGTTAGTAGGGAATGAGGGAATATACTCCCCGTATAATATATTGCCTTATTCATTGTCAAGCCCCAGTAAGTTACTGGTGATCACACATGGGTTTGGC
Source organism: Symbiodinium pilosum (assembly GCA_905231905.1). Classification (NCBI taxonomy): domain Eukaryota; class Dinophyceae; order Suessiales; family Symbiodiniaceae; genus Symbiodinium; species Symbiodinium pilosum. Next base: position 9,482 of record CAJNIZ010000924.1, read on the forward strand.
GAGGACTGTGGGATGTGCACGGGATTAGTGTGCTAAGTGTGGGAATGTACAGGGAAAGCCCTGGGAAGATCATGGGGATTGGGATAATGGAAAAGAAAATCGAAATTACTGTAGTATATTGGAGTTGTATAGGGAAATGGAAAACAAACATGGAAACCATCATATTATATTGGACTTATATAGGGGTTATGTAGGGATAATAGCTTCGGTAGGGGTTTCGGTTGAGTTCATGTGGGCAGTAAGTTCCACCGCTGCACATTGGGGATTGGGGTAGCCCCTTTGCAGTGAACTTGGAAAGCTACAGAGGGCCGCTGTTTCCCTGGGTCAAAGTGGATTATAGCAGATTAGGATTACTGCGGATTTGGTTGAAGTAGTTTGCACAAATCTGTGCGAATCTTGCCAAAGTGAGGGAGATTCATGCAACGTACTTGATCCTCTGCATGTTCGTAAGATACTCGAAGCTTCTCACATTGTTGCAGAATTCGCAGCAGCAATTTTCGCTCGACATGTCGGCAGTTCCTGCAACATTATGGAAACATGAAAACCCTGCACCACCTCTCGAAATATTGCAAACACTCATAATTTGCACAACTCGATGCGTCCCGTATGACCTATACGATATTTGAAGCCATGTGCCAAAACTTTCATAATGCGCTTGCAAACCTTGAGCGCGCACCTCGTACGCAGTTTTTGGTTTTGAAGTTTGGTTCAACCACTGTGCAACATTTGTTCGAAACTTGGGAGCAGTTGTTTTTTGTTGTTGCATTTTGGGCAGCATACTCAAAAACACTTTGAGAAATTCAAGTCAAGCAGGTTCGACATCTCAAAAAAGGAGGTCCAAGATCCTTTGAAGCCAAAAGCCCGGATGCTAAATCCAGAAAGCGACAATTAAGAACTCGACCTGGAGCTGCCGATGCTTCCTTGGAGGTACTACTCCGGTTGTCAAGGGCGAGGCTACGAACGAGAAAGGCCACAGGGCGGTAGAGACTTCATCTCTATTACCATATTACTATATTGCTACTTTACCATATTGCCATATTACCATGCTATATTAGCATATGCCCATATTCGTATAGCTCAGAGAGCATAAGTTCTCATGCACGTACTGTGGACGCGTGAAAAGTTAACAAGAGAATCCTTACATAGTCGTTATGCATGTGTACACATGTGCGCACCCGGAAACCCTTATCTCAGTGAATAGGCTCCGACATTGTAATTCGAGTGCTCGTGTAAGGGTTGCTTCTGTAGGGGCGCCGGACTGCGAGTAAAGGTTTGGGGATCTTCATGTCCGGTAAAATGAAGCAATATAGTACTATTATCATATTGGGACATAGTCATATATGAATATTACATGAAGTTCAGCACTACTTCATGTCATCATTTGTGTAGACCACTACAAGGGTGCTTCTGAAGATTTTGGGCCGTTTTCTGTCCGTGGCCTGTGAGGAGCAGATGCCGAAGCCCCCGGAACAGTTGTCGGCCATGAGGCGTCCCACCCGGAGCGTGCCTGGGCGAGATGCTTTCGAAGTTGGTTGTTGTAGACTGTATGATTTAATGGCAAGGGGCTTAGGGCTTATCATTTAGGGTTCATTTTTTCTTTTTGAAGTGAACTTGCCAAAGCTTGGCTTTGAGGTTAGTCCTTTGTACTAATTCTCCTCATCCCCCCCAATATCTATGATGGGGACTTTATTTATGGGGGTCTGGGCAGGCTTGTTAATTCGGGGAGGGGAGATTCTTATATATATTTATGTATATATGTTTGTATTTCCTGCACCCCGATGGGAAATCTGGAGAACAGCACCGCATCGACAACAGCATCCGAAAGGCATGTTTCCCTACTGTGTCCTGCCTATGCTGGTGTTGTTCAAGTGAATGTACGCTTGCCCCTTTGCTTCTCGTGTAGGAGGTTACTCGAGAAGTCTCCTACCCTGTTACATCCTCAAATTAACTGAAGTAATTTGTAAGCCTCAGGAACCTACAAGAAGTTCTTTCCGAGCCGAGCGGGGATTCTGATCACCTTAGAAAGCTAAGGGTTTTTGGTTGCCCCAACTCATATGACTTTTTGGGTTGCTTATTACAAGGGTTGCAGCAAGAGAATCTTCATATGTGGATACTAGAAATCCTGCATCACCCTCAGTACTTTCTACCTTAAGAATTATGGTACTACATAAACGGTGTACTAGAGTCGTGCGGGAGTTCAAGTATCAACAGTATGATTAGCTTGTTAAGCGGGTCTAAGGCCACTCCTTGCTCGCGAACCCTACGCAGGCAAACAGGGCTTGGGAGCTGGGATGCCTATTGATAGTCCAGAACAAGTCATAAAGCTGTGGTTAATACATGGAAGAAATTCCAGGGGTCCCCAAACTCTAGACCCTAAACCCCTCAAACCCTAAATCCCTATACCCCAAATCCCTGAACCCTAAAGATCCATAAAGGGTAGGAGTTCAGGTTTAGGACGCCTGTTGGCTCCTTCGACTTATTCAAGGCTCTCTCCATGACCTGGACGATATGTACAGCCACCCCCCAAAGTAGGAACCTCCTTGCACTTCCACATTCCTGAGATGTTTTGGACACTCCCGCGAGATTTATTTCAAATGTATATTGATCTACATGGGCATATCCCCGGTTCGGGGATTTGTTTCGAGGGGCTCATCTAGCAAAAGCTCGTTGATCCATGCATGCTTTCTGAAGCAGATCCATTTGTTGAGTGGCAGGAGGTTGCATGTGACTGAGCATGACGCCTCCCCTGTGCAATGCCCGAATACTTGGAACTCCATGCCCCTCTGGATCGGATATCTTGTCCCACCACTCAAGACACATTCACAAGTTTCCAACAGCAGCAGCAAGCACTCTTGTAGGTCAGCCGTAGCGGCAACAGCAGCGACAGCAATGAGTTATCATCATGTTCGCGGTGGATATTCATAGCAACGACCATATAGTTTATCATCACAGTAGCTTCAGTACCTAAAATACGAGTTGTTAGCCTACACCACATAGCCACATGTCACTACTGTAGCTGTTCCTAGGGCAGTCCAGGCCTATGAGGAGACGGTCGACGACTTCGAAACTCGGGTCTGCCTTTGCCTCAAAAAAGCGTGGTGTTTGACATTTGAAGCTCCTGAGGTTGATTTATTGGTTTTGCTGGATTCAGATTCTGGGTTCTGTACTTGCTAACTAACTTCAGGCTTCTAGACCAAGCCGAGCCGCGAAGGGAAGTGGAAGAGGGTTGCTTTTGACCCCTAACGTGGCAGCCTAATCATAGAAAAGTCATTGAGCACCATGAGCGGCAGCATCCCAATTCAGGTAAAAAATGCCGTAATCTACGATGGATCCATTATCTGCTGGGTCTTGTTTGGGTGAGCTTAACCTCGAGGAATTTCAGTACTCTTGTCTTCATCCTGGTTCCATGGGCAGCCCAGACCCATTCCGTAATGTAGAGGCTTGAATACTTACCGCACGATCCCTTAGAGTCCTAATTGCCTGTATCTAGGCCCCCCTAAATTGAAAGCTCCATTTATAGGCCTGAGATGTATGTAGCTTCCATTTTCTTTCCATTGTTCAAATTATTTGTGTCCCTACAGTGGCAGCATAACAGCAAGAGTGCCGGAAGCCCACAGAGTCATGCAGCAAGTTTGCCCTGGCATTGAGGGTATTGGGCCTTACTCATTATACACGGGACTTGACAAGGGGCCATAATTACAAATTTGACGACCTGTAGTAAAGCAAAGCTTACTTTATCTCATACTGTATGGCTCCATCTTCCCTTAAGTCCGTCTCATGATTTTTTAGAGTCACACATGAACTCCAAGACTTTATGCAGAATTGCAAGCTAGCTTTGTTGTTGCCCCTGTACATGTAAGGCCCCTACGAGTCTGGCAAACACCTGTGGTTTCCTTTTTTAACGCAACGTGATAATGTCTTTCCAAATTTGGGCGGCCTTACGTGAGGAAATTGCAAGCTTAAAGCAGCCACTTTGAAAACTCCTGCCTTCTGATCCATCACGCTTCCCTCATCAGGCGCTATCCAAATCCTCTCTGGGAACCTTATGCGCTACACTCATGTTAAGACAACTCTGAAAGTCGTCTTTTCAATCCATGAACACCGCAGGAAGCAACCGACACTGTCAGACACTTCTGCTCAGCTTGCTCAGGCACGCCCCTCTGCTGCCGCATGGTCCGGAAATGCTTTGAGAGCATGCCGGACGGATTGCGGGCTGATAGGGTTTGTGGCCTTGGATGGAGAGTTTAAGGAGTGCTTCCCTTGGAAATTCAAGGCATTTTTTGTGGGTTCTGGTTTGTCATCTCCGATGGCCGTGAACAACTTAGCTGCTGCTGTCGGAGCATGTTTTGCTTTTCAAGATCTTTGGTCCACAATACTTCAAGCAAACATGTTGACCCTGGACATGCTTTTCGTTACTTGCAGCTAAGACCATGTCTAAGGCCTGGCAGATGGGGTAGATCCCCCGATGTGGTTCTAAGCGCTTCAAGCTCTAAAGTCTACTGTTAGAGAAGCATGCTCATACCTTCCATGTCATTATGTACTCCATGACCAACCCTAATTCAAAACTCCCCCCAAATTCCCATATCCCTACACGACTGCTAATATTCATAATTCAGAGCAGAATTTGAAACCGTCCGAATCTGAAGGAGCTCACAGGCTATGGCGACGCACGGACTTACGCCTTCCGGGTGTCACGTAGCTGCAGTGGCTGGTTACTAGTGTGAATTACTAGGATCGATGCAAGCGATGCCCTAACCCTGAACCCTAATCTCTCGGCCTCCACAATCAACCTGAGCGCGTTGCAGACATGTGGGCAGTTCATCAAAACTTGTACAGTACTTGTCCCTGTATTCAAGTCCCGCCGTGTATGCAAATTCCCCTCCCTTGCCAAGAGCTTCTCAAGAAAGAGTAGGAGGTTCTGAGACGCACATGAAATTGTGTTACACGCGTGCTGGACCCACGCAAAAAGGCCCAAGGATCTTGGAACACTTTGAGGTTGCGCTAACATCCCCAGAGACTAGTTGGACGCGTTCCTGCCAAAGGCAGAGAACTAGATGGCAAACCCTTGCACTTTGGGTTTTCTTGAGTTAGACAGAACCCACATAATGGGAAGCCCATGATGTTCATCATATGCAACTCATATTCCATTAGCTTAGAGGCAACTACTCGCTCTGTGCTCCCTGAGGCACGACAAAAGATTGCCTTTCTTCTGGTTGCGCCTATGCTATGCCCTTTGGCCCCAACTCTTCTGAACGCCTATGCAAGGATTGGCGTGATGATGATGTTTACCGGCATTGACCTGTTCCTCAGCCCAACCTACTTCCTTGTGCACTCGCTGCGCCTTGGCTGGCAAGAGGAGGATGTACGTGGAAGCGCTTAGGTACCTGTAAAGCTCACGTATGAGGGGTGCTGTTCCAGAACTCATCATACAGGGTCGCTGTTTTGTTTTTTCTTTCCAGTGGGCAGCACAGTCGCAATGGTCCATATTTTGTGAGTGTGCACTTAAAACGGCCAACTCCCAAGCAGCGGGTCGTCTGTTGTCTGTGGTGCGTTTTTGAACAGGTGATTTTAGCTTCGAAGCGTGTAGGAGAAGCTTGCAGCTCCTCTGCAGTAACGAGCTGCCTCCAAGTTGCTTCGCAAGTGGATGTGCTAGCTTCCCTGAAGCATCGCTCTGAAACTACGCAAAGGTGCTGGCAGCCTTCAACCTTGGATCCAATAGCTTTAGCGGCTTTGGGGTATACAAGCTGTAGGGTATGGGGTGGAGGCTGAACATCCTTGAGAACGACAGGTCCCTTTGCAGAGTCCTCCTGTATCAACAATCCAAGCTGCGCAGTCTTCAACTTTTTTCCATACGCCTACCCCAAAAGCCCATAGCATCCTCATGAATCTGAGTTACTATTGTTGTCAGGACGCCTCACCGGAGCCATAACCTTGAGTGAAATAACATGTCTGGAGGATAAGGGTGCCCCATGAGAATTAAGGAAGATCGACTCATGAGGAGCAGGATTGAGATCACATCCTCATGATGATTCCAAATCGATTTAGCCATCCCAACACCACCTAGCATCGGTTTCTCTGACTGTGGGGCAAACTTCAGGTGGTTCTTCGGCTTCATTGTTGGACTGCACCTGGCGACTCTCGGATCGCATCCTGAGTGAAGAGGGCTCAGCGTTTGGGGTTTAAAATTGAGGTCTCTAGTTCCAGGGGTGTAAATCAGTGGTCGCCTTGGCGGCTGAGATTTACGTCCACTCCACTCTGCGTCTTGAAGGTTTTGTTGCAGCTTGCCAGGCTTGAGTGCTGGTGGTTTCGGAGCGAGGCGTCGCTACCACCATCCTTTATGATCGTGGCTCTGTCCTGCAGAATTTCTAGGTCACGCTGCGATAGGCCCCATTGCGGGCTTGTTGTGTAGGGTTCCTTTTGGAGCGCGATATCGCTGATGCGCAGCAAATCTCAAAGGAACGGCCTCCGAACCACCAGACCCCCAACCTATAAATGGGAAGCCTTCCGCAAAGCAATCCGGAAAACGCTCAGGCTCTGCGCTTGCAAGGGAGCCTGCCTTTGCAGTCTCGGGACCGCCGCAACACGGGGATCTAGGGATCCATTGTCTCAAGGTATAGGGATAAGGGATCAAGGACAAGGGTGTAGTGCTCAGAACATTGGGATTCGGGCCAAGCATTGCGCATTCTGACTCTGTGAAAAGTCAGGAAGGCAATAGCATGCATGCATTGTAAGTATAGCTATATGTGTGTGTATCTATATATAGAAATACATACACATACTGACTGATATGTAATGACACGAAGAAACCCACGGCTTCGTGCGTGAGGCTACCAAGCGAATGGGTTCTCTGACATCCTGCAGAAATACTGAAGTCCAGATAACATAGTTCACGCATGACATTGCAAAAATCCTAAGCCTAAATCCCAACAGAATCCCTATTGCCCATTTCAAAGAGGCCTACACCCTAAAAGTCCCAACCTCTGAGCCGATATTAGCCCTTGATGCTCGCAGCCCGTCACCTTAGGTCATGTTGTGGTTTGTCGAACATCGGAGCCTCAACATGTGTATTCTTTCATTGCCATTGCCCAGCTCAGGAAGGGATTCAACTCTTCTGACTGCATTAGAAGTAAAGGGATGTATTCTTTCACCATCCTTTCGTTGGGTTGGGTTTCCAATCCCGAGCCCCATTCCACAAGGGCGCCAGTGCCTTGAGCGGCTCTTTCAGAGGGCTGGGCCATTCAAAAGGGAGTTGCAACTTCATCAGTTGCAAGCAGTTGGCAATATGCTCTAGCCTCAAGATTCCAGATCGAGTCTAACCCCTTTCTGACTCCTTGACCTTGAGGCCCTGGGTAATACCTCAACAGCTCGCCATGCACAGCAATCCATCGAGCAGGGCCAATTTGATTCCAGTGTGTCACTGTTTTCTTGCAACAGGACCATGGGCACGTCTTATATCATCCATCGCCCGGGCATCGTCCTTCTCCTCGCGCTGACCCCAGCTTTGCTTGCTGATCATCGTCTTGGTTGTTTTTGGGTTGTTGTTGAACAACATTTGCATGGTTATCTGCGATTTTTGCCGTTACTGAAAACCTATATCTTCTTTCTGGGTAACAGTTTCTTATTCCTGCGCAGCAGCTTGGGGGCGCTGTATTTTTCTGTTCGCAGGCCAAAAGATGGCAAAATTACGCGGGTGCGGGCAACCCAAAAGAGAAGAAGAAGGATTCGAAACCCTTGCAGTAACTCCCATATTGCTTCCACGTATGCGCATCAGTCATGATGCGGGTATCGAAAAAGTTCCGGAAATCCTGGGTTTCAAAGAGGCCGAAATTTTCGCAGTCACCCCTCTAAGGATATAAGAGCTTACTACCCTCAAGACTAGAAGAGAAGTCAAAGTGTTAGTTGGGCGTATCTCAGCCCTCGTTTGGGATTTTATTGGCTTCCAAGCACCTTAGAGCTACACCTCAATTCCATGCCCTAATCCCAATCCGAATTCCTGAGCCCTAAGCCCTATACCCTACACTACCCTCTACACGCCAAGATATGTCCAGCCCAGGCCACAAGCATCGTGGGCGTCAGCGCTTTGTCGATCTACTACAACGCCGGCAGCCCAAGCTGGTTTTTGGAAAGCCTACGGTGGACAGCAAGATCCTGCATGACCCCAAGTATCTTGTACCTCGGGAGTAGTGGCACTGTAGTATCACAAGGTCATGCAGGGTTTTGTATTAACAGTATGCGCCCCTTGTGTTCGCGTGGTTAGGGAATCATGTCATTGCCTGAGCTTGCCATGGTCATCATCGTTGGTTGATGGGTTGCGCATTCTGAGGTACCATCGAAACCTAGTAGGCTGTGTAGGCAACCTTGCTAAAATCGAAATGCTGGCTTTTTTGGGCCAGGATGTTCCGCAGCTAGATGCAAATCTCTCCTCTTCAGACTTTTCCTGGCACCACTTGCAGTACCTTGAGTAGGAATTTCCAGAAATTGGGGTAACCCTTTAGTTCCCAATCTTGTACGCAATCCTCAAGAGGGAGACTCCTCCCAAAAAGGGGCGCCAGTTTTCAGAGACTCCAAAAACGATTGTCATTCCAAGAAGTGGAGGTATGCTGGGTGGTCTGAGATTTCCCCCTTCCACATCAACTTCCTTCTTGCTGGTACAACCCTGCACCTAAACCCGAACCCAACATCTAAACCCTAAACCCAAAATCCTAACCTGCAATCTAAACCCTACAGGTGCCGACTCACGGCGCTGCTGCTGCAGCTCATCGGTAGCTGAAACCAAGTGCTTTGCCATATGGGTAGTGGTCTTCTTCTGGATTCCTCCAAATACAGGCAGAGAAAGTAATCTGCGCCTTTGATGGACTACAATTTTGACTGCGCCAATCGCGATGGCATCGTGCCAGACATCCCCGACAGTAGGCACCATTGCTTATGGAGTCCGCTTTGTTGATGTTTCAAATCCTTGCATGTTCTTGTAATAAGCTCCCATCAATGCTGAGGTTTAGAGTACCTTATTCGGGTCGTTTGGGAGTTTTGATAACGACAGTTTTGTCAGGATTCAATGGTCTTGGGGCATTTTTCGCGACCCTACGTCCTCTAAAGATGAGGAATGCTGAGGAGTTTGCCTGGGGCGTATATTTGAACAAGTTGGTTGCTGGAGAGATTCTGGAGACATGATGTCTTGTGGTCTGAAGAGAAAGGGGCAGCCAACGGACGTATGTTGATCACATGAAGCCCCTATGGGCACTGTTTTGGCTTTGGGGGTAACACCCCGCGCGGATTGCAGGGACCGTCGTTTATCAACAGCGAGCCCAAAAGTCTGAAGGTTCAAGAAGCCACTGAACCCCTAAATGCCTGAAAGCCTGAATCTGAACCCTGAATCCCCTTTTAACGAGTTCGGGAAACGCCTGACTCGACTTAGAAATTCATCCACCAAAGCGTGGTGCGGTAACAGAGGCCGCGTGCAGCTTCCTGGGAAGAGCCCCAACATGTCATTGAATTTCCCGTGGAAATTGAAGCTCAACATGAAATCAGACGGTACCGTAGGAATGTGAAAACGCACATCAATAACGGAGTCTGGAGTGTCAGTGTAGGAGGAACGGAAGGGGTTGTATCTACAGACTTCTAGTGCATGTGAGTATTTTTCCGCGGCAGTCAGCAATATGCAGCAAGATACAATGGTTATTGTGTATTACAAGTAGAAACAATGTATATTACAAGTAGAAACAATGTTACTTGGTTCAACCACAAGGAATCAAGCATTATTCATGTATGAATCAACCCGAAGGAACTGTTACAATTTTCCCCGAGTCTATGCTAGTGAGGTATGTTTGTAGCAAGTTGAAAGGGGTCATGTGCTTCGAGGATCTCTGGTTTGGGAAAAGCCTCATTTCTCACATCCCTTCCCGAGCACAGAAGACCTGGACTGCTAATTTGTCACCCCGCAAAGCCCCACGGGCCGCAAGCATCAATGCGATCATCACTCAGACTGCTCCGCTCCCCCAACATTCAAGCGACTCTTCCGCAAAGTATTGTTGTTTCCCTTCTTACTTGGAATCCCTAAGCCCCAAAGCCCCAGACCCAAAGCCGCAAGCCTGAAAGCCTTGGCACTGAATTTGCTTGGGATCCCCCCACTGCTTGATGCTCCTGCGCAGAAGGCCAGGCTAGCTCCCCCTGCATCGGCAGAAAACATGGATGCTCCAAGCGCTTACTTGACCCTGTGATAGTAGTGGTTTGGGTTGCTAGAAATTGAAGGAAAAGGGACGTCTTGGGTCTGTGGGGTTGTAAAGACATATTCACGATACGACAAGATAATGGCAACAGCTCCATTAAGGCTACACAAGCCGTGCTTCTGAATTCTGATTTCCTTGGCTTTCCTTTGACCCCTGCTTCAACAAAGTTCATTTTACCTTGTAGCTGCCTCGGGGAAGTATATCAAGTGCAGCTGTCATTGTCGTAGATCCAGAATCACTTTGCTGCGCTAACAGCCATATTGTGGGCCATCCGCAAAGTCGTGCGAGATGGCTTGCATAGACACAGTCTCTGCATCGTCCTGTTGCCTTGTGTCTGCAGCCCTTGCTTTGGGTTCAGGGGAGACAATATGCGGCTCCTGCGTGTCTTGGATGTAGAGCTGTGAGGTTTAGGTTTGAAGGTTGGGTTCCGGATGAGACGGGCTTGGGCTCCAGTGGCGCCATTTTCTAAGGATTTGCAATTTAGAGGTTTACGCGTTCAACTGTGCTGAAACATTCTCTGAACCTGTACGCATACCTCAATGAACTCCATTGTCAGGAGATGCGCGAGATGTTCCGCAAGCTGGACCCACACGGGACCGGCTTGCTTACTGAGGCAGGGCGCTTCAGTGCATGCAGCCATACGAGGGACTAGGCTTAGCGTTGAGGCTTTAGGGCTGGGAGCGTGCAGGGCAATCGAAGAATCGAAGACCAACACAAAATATTGTGCCGAAAAATCCTGGAAAACGAATGTCTAAGTTAGAACCCTTCCTGGGCAAGTAGTATTGGTTAGCCGAGTGACAGCGTGCAAAGATGGGCTCGGAATTCATGACGAAGAACGGCTCCCACTGCCTGCTTACTGGGGCATTATCAAACTTGACCCAAACTGTTTGAGCCACAATCCCACCACCCCCACAAATTTGCTACGTTGCAGTGCAGGTCCAAGTTGAGATGGCCCTCCAGTCCTTGAGCATCACCCTCCCTCACGAGGCGTGCAAAATCCCAAGGGTTTCGTGTAACTGAGTTAGTCCTCGCACGTTTCTGATTCAGCCTAATATTGGATCTGCGTTTGTGGGGGGTCCCCCCCTAACAACAGGGCCCTCACAAAAATAGAAATTAAGGTCCTTCGATAAAGGCCCTCAGCCTCCCACGGCTCTAAGGCTGATCCTCGCATCATGACCCCTGATCTTGAATAAGCCGACCCCAAAAAAACATTAACGCGGGCTTCAACACAAAAGCGGGTCCAACATTAATGGTCTTCTTTCTTATCTCAGGTGTTCATGAGGATGACTCATGCTCAAGGAAGGTGTGCGAGGATTAGGGAAGATGTGGGGGTGGGGTTCCCAAAATTAGGGGATACCATTTTGGGCGTCCCTCAAAAAAGGATTATAGTATATTTGGGGGGTCCCCAAATTTTGGGAAACTGCCCTGTTCCCCCGTCTGGATGGTGAGTGTTACCGTCCTGGAGGCTTGGAATCCGCATTTCCAGTAAAGCGGCTTTGGGGTTCTGCGGTACGTACATGTCCCATGATGTGACTTTCTCAAAGTCATGTCGCATCTTTACGTCTCCATAGTACTTGTTGCAGGAGCAGAACAAGGAGCGGCAGCAGCTGCGGCCAGGAGGATCTAAGTTGAAAAGCCACGATGTGCTGCTGCTCTGCTACTGACCCAGCTAACCCTCCACCCTGAACCTTAAACCCTACACCCTGCACCCTACGCGCAACTAACATGGTTCTGCAAGCTGGTTTAGGGTTTAGGGTTCAGGTTTATGATCCTTTAAGATGTTCCCAGACACAGTTGTTGGCTTGCCTTGGGAAAGCAGTCAAAGAGCAACCCTCAGATAGCCCAGTACATCATCCCTCTATAACCCCTTCATACAATCTATAGATGATGCCTGCAATCCCTATATAGCCCCCAAAATCCCTACGGTTTCCATTTCTTTACCATTATCCCAATATTATACCCCTATATAATCCCTAGTCCCTAATCCCTATAGTGTCCATTCTCTTTTCCATTAGTATATAACCCCGATACAATCCCTGTAACCGGGGAGGCCTGCGCTGCGGTAGCCTTCCGGGTCTTCGACTTTGACTTGCGAGGGGCTCGGGGGAGTCGGAGGTTCAGGGTTTGGGGTTTAGTGTTCTAGGGTTTTAGGGTTTTGGGTTTTGGGTTTAGGGTTGCAGGGCTTGAGGTTTAGGCCTTCAGAGTTGAGCGTCGGGCTTCGGATTTGATGTGGGAATCTCAGGTATAAGTCTTGGAGTTCACGACTGCTAGCTATGCGCCAAGTGGGGGACTCTGAGGCTCTGAATAAAAAGTAGCTGATCATAGCTTCAATGTATAAAGCTTTGGAGCCCCACGGCCATTGGCACAAAAAAATGTATCCCAGTGACTCTTAAAACCCAAGCGCTCAACCCCTGAACCCTTGAACCCCTGAACCCCTAAACCCCAAGCCCTAAACACTCTAAACTCTGAGCCCTAAACCCTGAAACCCTGAACCCTAAACCCTGAACTCTGAACCCTTAACCCTGAACCCTAAACCTGTGAACCCCTGAACCCCTGAACCGGCCCTTCAGCTTTATTCCCATCCCTAACACGCTCAGGAGCGGAAGTATCGACTTCTTGGAGTTCCTGAACATGATGACCATGGCCTGCGGGGCTTCTTACTGATGCTCAAGGGGTCGTCATGGACTTTAAGTATATGGGGCTTATAAAAGGATAGTGGAAACGCAAATGGAAACTATAGTTTTTCATTTCTCAGGGTTTTTTAGCTAGGGGGCTATTTACGGATTATTTTCTGGAGATGTAGTCGCCCACTCGCCTTTAAAACGGTTTAGGCTGTTAGAGCTGAGGTTATAGGGCATTATATAGGGATCACAGGGATTATTCAGGGTTCAAAAAGGAATCATACCGTACATATTATATATCGGGGTTTCACTAGGATACTGGAAAATAAAATGGAAACCACTATATTGCAATAGGGCATGGGGTATAGGCTAGGACTATGGGCTTGGGGCCGTCTAGGGTCCACTGGGACTTAGTCTCGTTTTCCCTGGCTGGAAGTTTGCCGAGACGTCCTTCAAAACCTAAACCCTGAACCCTAAAACCTAAAACCTAAAACCTAAACCCCCCAGACGGACAAGCTTTCTTAATCCGCCCAACTTACCCCTTTTGTGCCTCCGGCCTGCTGGTTTCAGTATATCCTAAACGAGCCATTTTCTCGGGATGATAAAGGCCTTACACCCTACACTACAGGGTTGGCCTAGGGTTTGGGGTTGAAGGTCAGAGTTCTGTGCTTCCTGAAAAAACAGGAGTGGTGTTTCGGGGGGATTTATATTTGAGGATAAGGTTTAGGGATTCTTCGGGGTGTGCGTGAGTCGCGAATTCCGGCTGAAAGGTGGTCAAGGAGTCGAGATGTCATGACGTCACGACAGGCACAAACATGAAAACTTGAGCCGTGATGTAGTAATGGACAGAGCATTAGTCTGAGTTGCCATTAAGATACTTGTTATAAGTTACCTATATCATAAATAACATGGGTCCCCTAAAATGGTAACTTGAATTAAGTTCCTTAACAGCAACCCCGTAGGCTTGGCCAGGGAGGAAGAGATACCACAGCAAAGCAGAAGAAAGACGAAGCTAGTCAAGAATGGACAGGCCTAGGTCAAAAGGTCCAAGGAAAACAAAAAGATAGTGTTTAGGATGTAGGAGCCACTATTATACCTCAGATCATCTTCCTGATGCCCTGGACCCTAGACCTTGTATTGCTATATATGCACTTTTCTCTCAGAAGCCCCTCTTGAATTCCTCAAGGCGACCTCTATCACTCGAGGTCCCTGCAGGTACCCCCATTCTGAGAAGCACCCCATACCATCCCCATCATTCTAAACTCTAAGCCCTTAACAAGCCCTTTGAACAAGCTTAGGATGCTTTATGACGATTTAGGATTTGGGATGTAGTTTTTTCTTTTGGGGGGCTGGGGATTGAGGGATCAGGATTTTGGGCAGGTCATTCTTGCCATGCTGCTTCTGCAGGGTCTCAGAGATGCGATTCAAGACTCTGTGGGTGGGCTCACTTAGGCCAAAACTCTGGGCTGTGAGCCTTAAGTGCAGTGGCCACTAAACCTCACACCTGAACTCTGAAGCTCTACACACGTTCCTCGCAGGCTCGGAACCAGGACGGACCGTTTAAATCGCTGGACACGCAGCTGGTAGACACCCTAGTGGAGAGGGAAGGTGGTTGAGAGTTTAGCTTCCAAAGGATGGAGGATTCTGTTTGAGGGTTTGGGAATGTAGGGTCCGTGACTTTGAGAAGCTGCTAACTGAAGGATTTGTGGACCACTTTCCATGACTCCCTGTCTGCCCTCGAGGCGTGAGGGCTTAAGTTGAACTTTGAGGCTCCGCGGGTATGAATTACGATTAGCGATCCATAGAGCCATGTACGAAAAGTCTGCTACAGGCGTGGTAAGGCTTCTTGCAGGGATTCTGAAAGTCTGTTAGTGTCTGAGGTTGGTCAAAAGGTAGGCATCCTCAACGCTGAACCACCGGCAGAGCTTACAACCTGACAGCTAGGTTTTCAGATTCTGCCGTCCAGAATCCTATCAAACCATATATCCACAATATGGCAACTTGATTGTTGCTATGGTCCAGAATCTTGGGCCTCTCCAATTGAGGAAGGCCAAGGGATGGATTTTCCGAAGCTGTCCAGGGTCCCTCGTGCGAGGGGGGTCCTGAGTGTGTTCCACGCCCCGAGCCCAAATGGTAGTTTGAAGGGACCCCAACATAGACCCCAATATATTACGCCTCTTTTTTGGGACCCCTAGAATGGGAAGTCTAATTTCCGAAAACTCCCAAATCTAGTCCTAATTTGGAGAGACCCCAGCTGCTCCTACCCCCAACCCACAGCCTCAAACGTTCGACGTCGAACCCATTATCCCCCCTAAAGGTCACTGAGAGGTCACTAGGCGCCGCCTTGGTGATCACCTCACTCCCTTCCCCAGACCCTGTAGCTTCACCAGTACGCGAAGACCGACCAAGCTATGCAACGTGTTGTAAGACCATATCAGATGATCGTACCTTGTGGGCACTTCTTTCGTGGAGATTTTCTGGCCTCTTGCAAGACCTCGCTCACCGAACCAGGAACCTTTTAAACTTAACTAATCCTAAAATTCGAGAACATATTATCGAGGTGACCACCCTCGCAAAGATGGACCGAGGGGACCTCCTTCTGCTTCTCACGGTGCTCAAGGCGCCGTGCCACAGTTTTTGTAAATTTTGGCCTTCAGGGTTGCCTTAGGGTTTCAGGCAATCAGCAGTTCAGGGTTTGGGGTCTAGAAGGGAGGAAGGGTTTCTGGAGAGGAGGTCAGCTTACCAGGCGGCGTGGGCTTGGGTCTGTGTCGGGCTTGTCCTGTTAGCTGATAATGTACCTGGAGCGTGATTTCTGGACTGAGCGCCATGCAGTTTTTCAACGTTGTTCCACTTCATTGGGAATTGCGAGTCATACCCCGCGTGGATCGTGACTCAGCAAGGGTTTTAGGTCTTCAACAATCAGCCTTCAGCTTAGCCCCGTATTCTCAAGCTGCAAGCGGCATGTGGACATCAGGACCCAGCAACAGCACAGATTAGCAAAGACGCTACTGTAGTCAATACTTCGCGATGCAATATAAGTAGAGTCCATGTAGAATATATGCGCTGTTGT
The DNA here is from genome assembly GCA_905231905.1 of Symbiodinium pilosum. Classification (NCBI taxonomy): domain Eukaryota; class Dinophyceae; order Suessiales; family Symbiodiniaceae; genus Symbiodinium; species Symbiodinium pilosum. The sequence goes on from CAJNIZ010000924.1 coordinate 25,399, forward strand.
TGAAGCTATTGCTTTTTGGAGTCCCCATTAGACTTGAGGCCCCGAATATCCGCACATATATCAGGGATTCCGAGAGTTACTTACTGAATCCAGATCATATTTGATCATATAGCATTAAATCTTACTGTGTCAGCTAGAGTCGCTAGATTTTGATTCATTATCGCAGGTCTGCACCCCTCCTCAAGGTGACCCCCCGTCCTGCTGGAGGATCACGGAGACCAAAGATTTAGGAGTTCTGTACAACCTGCACTGCATCAGTCTTGCGCATCAAGCAAGTTTCCATGATGTCTGGTCTCTAAACCTTTTTGAATACTGCAAACCTTCCCGCCTGCAGCTCCAGCCGATGTAGCTCCGCATAAGCATTGCAAGCCTTACCTAGGCATCCTCATGAAAGTCTATGCTGGTCTCAGGAGGGCGCTGAATCCTGCAGAGGGTTATCACCTTATCTCACCATACCTTCCCCCAATTAGCTCCACCTAAACGTGCATGTGTAGCTACATGATGCTACATGTAGCTGCAAAACGTGCGACATAGATGTACCCTGCATTGGGCTTGAGGGGTTACACTACAACTCACCCCCTTCGAATAGCAGTCCATAAGGAGGTTCAAATGGCTGGTGTGTAGTTCGCAGACAGGGTTACGACATTGGAGGGTCCAAAAGAACAGGTCCACTGTCATGGCTGTGGTTAAGCAGGGAATGAAGGATACTTTAGCGATTACTGTAGGGATCCGTTCCTTTATTCCTGGCTAACCAGAGCTAAGGAATTCGCAGCCCAGAAGCTACAGCGGAGCTCATCTTCCCATTGCATGAATCCGAAAATCTTTAACCCTAAATTTACATTCTGGGACCAAGCTGTTGCCGTCCTCTGAGTTGGATCAAGTTGGACAAGCTTTGGTAGTGCCCTTTCAGCTTCTCCGATCTGTAGCCATGGGTGACGAGGAGGCAGGGAGTAAGGTTTAAGGTCTGAAGTACTGTAGCGGGTCTGTAGGTTCAGGAGAGAGGCAAAGCAGTCCTGGTTTTGGAGGTTTCGGGGGTTCAGGGTTTAGGGTATAGCAGTTGAAACGTTCAAGGGTTGAGGTGTGCAGAGTTCAGGAGCTTAGGTGAGTCAGACTATTGAATCCTGGGCTCCAGGCTCCAGGCCCACTTGCCACATCTCCACCAAAGGATTGCGAAATGACCCCGTTGTTTGCAGCTGTTCTCGATACTGCCTCATGCGAACGAGAGCAGCTCGCGTGGGACAACATCTTCTGGAAGGTATAATTTGAGTGCTAATTAGCTCATGCGTTCAGAGTTTTGATCGTAGTTCATGCAAGTGGGGCCTGAGGATTGCTTTGAGCACGGTTCTCTCACTCAGACCCTTGTTACTTATCACCGTAGCCACCCTTGCTGTATCTTCCTTGGATCAGAGATGCAGGGCCTTTGCATGGGTGTTGCCAGGTTGCCGCGTTGGTGGTGGACAACGGCAGCGGCATGTGCAAGGCCGGCTTCGCGGGCGACGACGCTCCGCGGGCGGTCTTCCCCTCCATCGTCGGCCGCCCCAAGATGCCAGGCATCATGGTGGGCATGGACCAGAAGGACGCAGAGGGGGATACGGAAGGCTTTGGGTTTCAGAGTTTCGGGGTTTGAGGTTCTACACTTTACTAGAGCATGCTACAGCAAACAGCTTACAGACTGAAAGGCTCCAAACAGCTGGGTTTATGAAGTGTGAGTTTGAGATGATTCGAGGTATTGGCCTGCAAGCGTTGCATGCAGACACGCGTGCTTCCTAATTAAAGGCACTGGAAGGGTGCTTTGGAGAGCATCTGGGGGATCTATCAAGTTGTTGGGGCTCTACCATGAAACCTAAGGGTTTAGGGTTTAGGGTTTAGGGGGCGCCACCCTATCTATGCAGGTAGCTTGACTGCAAGTTTTTTTGGGCAGCGAGAAACAGACCCATGCTCTTTTAGCTAGGACACGGTAGTTTCCCTAAATAGGGGGACCCCAATATAGACCCGCAAATAGTATAATCCTTATTATTAGGGCCCCAAAAAGGGTATCCCTAATTTTCGGAAACCCCCACATACCGCTTGCACTCGCTGAACGTCTTCAGGACTCGTATGTGGGCGACGAAGCGCAGAGCAAGCGAGGTGCACCGCACAATTGGCAGCGAACGGACATTATATAGGGACTATTTTGGGGGTTCTATGGGGGTTAAACTGGGGTCATATAGGGTAATGGAAAATAAAATGGAAACTACTATAGTGTATAGGGGTTATATCTCGAAGTTTTAGTGCCTGGGTTCTGGGGCGCAGGGCCAGGGTGGGGTAGGCATCATTGGTCTAGCATGTCGGATTTAGGGCCCGAGGGAGGAGTTTAAGGTTCGGCTTTTTCGAGATCAGCGGAGCACCGAATCCATGACCAGTACCGATACCGATAAGCCTATGAAATCCCCATATCATTACCCTATATTCCCTCATTCCCTACTAACCCCCAGTAAGCAAACTCCTCTATCCCTCCAGGTGTGCTGACCCTGAAGTACCCCATTGAGCACGGTATCGTCACCAACTGGGATGACATGGCACTTTGACTGGATGTATGTGTTGATGCAGGGGTTCAGGGATTCAGTCCTTTTCGTAATTTTGGGTAAGGGATTGAGGTTTGGAGATGTAAGGGCTTGGGGTTCAGGATGATGGCGAAGTCAGGCTAACGGAACCTCTAAGGCAGATTTCCTGGGCTTGGCGGGGTCCTTGTTTTCCAATCTGCATGTGTCCTGCAAGCAGACAGTGCGTATTTTAATCGCAACACAGTCCCTATGTTTCGATCAGGAAGCTCCTGAAGAAGTATGAACAGCTTTATTATGGGCTTGATTATGATGCCTGCAGCAGCAGCTGTCCTGTGTAGCTCGTAAGGAGAAGATCTGGCACCACACCTTCTACAACGAGCTGCGCGTCGCCCCGGAGGAGCACCCAGTGCTACTCACGGAAGCTCCACTGAACCCCAAGGCTCGCTGATACATGGGTCAGGTGCAGCGTTTGGGAAGTTTAGGGGCATGATGCTGACAACTTTCGCCAAACTCTTTGATATGGGAATTGCATTTGGACTGGGCTTTCATGATTTTCCTTCATGCATATTGACTGACGGCCTGCATGTGCCGGATTGTGATACAGAAGCCCCATCAGGGGCTGCTCACAGGCTGACTGTCCCAACAAGATCTCTCGCCCGGACCTTCCTCTACCTCTGTCTCGAGGTGGTTTAAGAATGCGCAGCATCAGAGGGCTGGAATTATTTTTCCTCACGCTGCAAGTGGTGCAGAGACGTTTCACCAGAGCTTGTTGGGCAACTCAAACCGCACCCCATGCCCAATACCACCCAACATCTCCTGGAGTGAGGTGGAGTTGTTGAGCACCGCTAGTGAATCCCAAAGCCTAGGCCGTGAAAAGAGGGGGGGGGGATGATGCAACGCACAGGCGAACCGCGAGCGCATGACGCAGATCATGTTTGAGACCTTCAACGTTCCTCAGTCTGCTTGCGGTTCAGTTCCAGGGTTCAGGGTTTCAGGTCACATGCATTTTTGTGATTTCCCCCAATATCGTTCAAGTGGACGGGCATAATGATTGCATGGGGTTTTCCAGCTTGATTGTAGGGGCTGTTCAAGGAGGTTTGCGTGAATCTTGACAATGCCTCTCACAAAAAGTTTGCCGAGACTAAAGGGCTCAAGGGGTTCAGCACGTTGCAGACAAAGATTGAATCTAGGGCCGTGCTACCCAATAGAAAGCATTCCCTCTAGCCATCTGACAAAGGAGCCTCAACACAAGGACTCTCAGGCGTAATGTTAACTAGACACTACGGATAGTGATTCCCATGCAAAGTGGGAGTGTAATTAAGTGGGACTGTAATTTCATTCCTCAACAGGCCCAGCAGCCTGAATTCTCTTAACAGCTGTTGATTTGAAATTGGTCAAAATGAATTCCAGATGATCTAGAACCGCCACATGACACACACAAGTCCATTTAATCTCCTTAAGCCTGGTATTCTACTTTGAGAAATCCCTAACGCAAGGTCTTGCAACAAGCAATAAAAGCACTTAAAGAAGTGGCAAAGTGCAACGCGAGCTCCCTAACCTGGCTGCCTCAACAACGCGCATCTTCGAACCCATCAAATAATTCGAAGAACAGACGTCCAGTTCCGGGCCCGCCCTTTATATTCATGTCACCAGGATCCTCATTGCAGGCTCCAGAAGAAAAAGACACCTGTGGTAAATCAAAGTCTAATGGCCACAGCAAGATCATACTCAATCTCATCCTGTCCCGTTGTCTCTGCTGATCACTCCTTCATAATGCCCCAATACCTGACCCTATCCAGCGAACCCCTTATACTAAAGCCTCCGATCTGACCCTAGGCCAAGAGCCCGAAAACCTGTGCTAGGACCCTGAATCATTGCACAGGTCCCTGCCATGTACGTGGCCATCCAGGCAGTGTTGTCTCTTTACGCCTCCGGACGAACCACCGGCATCGTCATGGACCATGCTGCACATATTGCCATGCGTACTTGTGGGTTTTCGTTGCATGGCGTTCATAGCGGTTGCTTGTGAAAGGAGAGAGAAGAGGTCATGTTCAAAGTAGGAAGTCCGAAGCAATTCTGGGACTCTAGCTACTTTCCTAATCCTTATGTTGATTTCTGATCCTGGTATGCTTTGACATTCCGACTTTCCGTATCCTAGCGCAGAGCCAGAAAAAGCAGCAGGGTGAGTTGTTTTGGAGTTCAAGCGATATTTGATTGAAGGACAACAACAAGGATTTTTCCTGTAAGGAAATTCCGGTGTTTATGCTGTCAAGCTACCATGAGCAGCTCTCAAGCATGAACATCTATCAGGCACCAAGCATTCGCGGGAACAGCCAGGATTCGGCGTTTGTTTTTTTTTGAAATTGGCCGGGAAAATTTGGGTCCCCAGACATGCGCTCCAGACATTCGGATCCTGCCTCCAAGGGGCCCCGCATACTTGATGGGGCTTTCTTTGTGAAGCCTCCGGTGGAGTTGAAATGGCGTTGATTTGGAATTACTTCCCGATTCGCGTAGTTGGCTGGATTCAGAAATGCTATTACATGCCCGTGCCGCCTAGATTTTCTAGGCAGGGTGCCATTCACACAGGACAGCGGCGACGGCGTGTCGC
>CAJNIZ010000925.1:0-16432 GCA_905231905.1 Symbiodinium pilosum
AAAATGCTCAGTGGAGGAGTCTATGGGGGAGAAGGGGTCTGCTTGTAGCGCTCGCTTGCAACAAGTAGGTCGAACTTTTGTCCTACCGCAGTAGGGTGGTCATATGAGATGTAGTCTAAACTCAGTTATATACATTAGGGGGGATACTAGGAGTGTAGACTGTAGCTCATATCAGGAAGCCGGTGGAGGATTATGTTGAGCTTGGGTTTGTGCGCCCGCTTGTCACAAGATACCCAAAACACGTCTAGCATTTAGCAGAGACTGGTACTTACCTGCAAAAACCCCTTCAAATCACATGCTATTCCTGCACTCCAGCTCGCACCCCAAGCCTTGCCAAAGTGGAGCCCCAAACACAAAACCCTAAACCCCAAACCCTAAACCCTAACTCTCTCAGGCCGGCCTTCTATGCCAGGAACCCGCACGTTATGACAATCCTAGGCTCTGAGGTCCTCTTCAAGTTCGGGCCACGTGGGCAGCAACAAGCAAAACACGCCTCCATGGGCCAAGCAAGTACAGTTACCGTAATGTGGGAAAGCGCCTGGTCAGGGGCTTTGTAGTGGTGGTCTCAACAATGCCCCTGTCTGCCTGCAGCCGGTTGTTGAATTCTCAGGGCCTCCCTGCCAGTAGCTGTGCCAAATGACTCAGGAGATGTACTCAAAGAACCCAATGCCTGTCGAAGTTCGGTTTGGACCATTGTACCAGCAGCTTGGTGGGCACAATGCTGCCCAAGTTGCATACATGGGTACCGCGTTGGACAGGCATAGTAGGCACCCTGCGGGTCAGAAATTTGAAGCACCAATCCCGGCCCTGGAACCCGCAGATCCGCCCCCAGCCTTACCTTCAGAAGGCTCCAAATATCCGGATTCCATTTTAGTACATTTGGGCCCTCCAAATATATTTGTTTAAACTTCCTTGTTGTGGGCCCAAAGCCTGTATGTATTGTTTACGTGGGTTCCTGCCTTAATTATGGGGATCGTGAGATTGTAGCACAAGCCGCAGCTCATGATCCAAGGGTGATGACCAATCCTCCCGCTAATAAACCCCTTCACCCTAGAAGAAAAATCCGAGATGACGCCTTCAACATTTGTTGTTGGCTCCTCATTTTTCGTACAACTATAGCTATCCCTGTTGCAACCCGACTTCATCTTCCTACATTACGTACATCAACATCTCTGTATCAACCTTACGTTGTCCATAGCTATACAATGCGGCACTGCTAAGGCCGGATGCCTTGCCGGAGGGACTGGATTTTCACCGCCACTGGATCCAGTGAGTGTATGTAGGGTTCCTATTAGGAACATGGGCGAGTATAGATATGTGTGTGTGCCTGACTTGGGGGCCCATGAACTGAAATGCCACCATAGGTGATGTTGTAAAATTGAGGTACCCTCACGTCCCTTGTATATATATATATATAGGGTTGAGGGCTGAGGGATTGAGATCTTGCATGTAGAGTTTGGGATTTCTCAAGATGGGTGTACTCTCAGTTTCCTGGCACTTTTCGGAGGATTATGGGTGGTCCTTTTGACGCTTTGTTCGTGGAGTAGCTAGGGAACCATCAGTACATCTCTTCTTGCATGGCTACATTGTGCATCCCTACCCACCGGAGCTTAATGCCGGAAGCAGTGAAAAGCATATAGTGACCATCACGCAGTTATGCTCGAAGTAGCATTTGCTGGCGCTGTTCGCGCTGCCCTTGTTTTAGGAATCCTGCACCAGTAAGATGTGGAGCAGTAGCCGCAAACAGAGGACGCAGCACTTGATGACATGGCTTCTGCTCGTGCCATCCATGATGCAGCACGCCGCAGTCTCGAACTAAATATGGATTTGTTGATTTGCTGGCTGCACCTTCATCAGTTATTAACAAATGGAGGCAGCCCAGTCGGGCTTGGAGGAGTAAGCTGGGGCATGCTGGGGCAGTGTTGGACATGTGTTCTAACTTGTGTACTAAAACACAATGAGGTATGCGTATGAGACAGAAATGGAATTCTTGCCCCCAAAAGCAACCAAGTCCAGGTGAGCGCTACGAGACGCCAGACGACGACTTCTTTGCGTCTTGTCAGAAGCGGGAGGGTTCAAGGTGACTTCTTCTCCTAGGAAGAGCGTGAACTCAAAGCTCCTTTTTCCAATCACGCATTGGCGGGCTATGCTTTCTCCATTCTGTGTGAATTGCCACGTTCCAGACAGACGTGTCTTTCGAACCTTTGGGGATCTGCGTTCTTAGCTCATAGCTGAAAGACAAATGAGATTGAAACGGTACTGTTTGACATTTGTCCTGGTTCGCAGGCTGTGCAAATTGCTTACATGACCACATCCATGGGCCCCAAACACAGCAAAGCGACGAACCAGTAACCATGCTGAGAGTGCGTCAGGTTGTTTCACAAGAGGCTTGACAAGGTTTGAGGTAGGTTCTAGACTCAAAGAGCAAAAGCCCACTACAAGCACACTTATGTGGATATGATGACTCACATTCAAGGTAGGTTCTAGACTCAAAAAGCAAAAGGTCACTACCAGACACCTACACTCAGGAATACAACTAGCCAAGGACGTCGACTTCTCCTCGGCTGCTGGAGCTTCTGCGGGTGCAATGACATCGGATCGGCCCCTGGCGGCTGGTCTTCGTCATGAAGCTGTGTACTACACCCCACCTGGCCCCACCTTACTCCGTTTCAAAAAGAGATCCCAAAGGAGGCCTAGAAGGGAGGCGGAAAGGCATATAAATCTAGAGGACTGATGGACTTCAGTAGAACCACCCTTGCTCGGCAACACCAGCCTTGATGCAGGAACCTCTATGATTATGGTTTTGTGACAATCCATGCCGGTACAAACTGGGAGTGAGATTGCACCCATCACCGTCGTAACCCATAGGCTGAAACATAGCCGCACTTCAAGACAGCCATTGCTTTTGTAAACTGGTGAGACTTCAGACCCTTATGTCACGTGTGTCCAAGCTCGACAGGAGTAAGATGTTCTCAGCAACCTTGCCTACAACGTGTAAGCTTTGGGCGCCATTGCGGCGAAGTTGAGGTCATTCTGCTGCACGGGTTGGAGAGCAACTCCCGTTCGCCTTTTTGAGCCTCAACTGCAAGCGAAAATGGGGACCTGCAAGTACCTGGACCAAATTCACATAAAGCTCCTCCCCCCACGTGCTTCATTTTGTCATTAGATCAGCAATCAAGGCAAGGCCCTTCCATTCCTGGCTATGTTATGAAGGAATGAACCGTAACATGAAAACTACTGCTATATTGTTGGCGATGGGGCTGAGCAACCGATACTCTGAAAATGTTGTTAGAAGTCGCGTCAGGTGTTGGGCCTGCCAAGTACGGAAGCTCCTGCCTTCTAGAATTCTTGCAGGCCCTGCAGAATCACCCTGAAAAATCGGAAAACCGTTTTTTCTTACCGAGCACCGGGGCGGAAGTATGCATACAGATGGAGGCTGCCGGCTGACGCGTGCCTTCCAAAGCGAGGGCTTCGATGTGGCAGTGCCACGCGGCAGCCAAGTTTAACCGCTTTCCGGAACTTCTTGCAAAGCATTCCAGAGTTGTGGGCAGTGGCCCTGGTGCTGTAACCCGGAGCCAGAAACAAGACCCAATTCCAGTGGTCACATGCTTCTCAATCGAAATCCTTGCAGTTGGGCTGCTCCTGTGTCCCAGAAGGACTGTAATTCAGCTGACGCTATGCAATCGGGCTCCGTGCGTAGAGAAGACCTTAAAGTGCCCAAAAGTCAGAACCCTAATTAGGCTACAACTTGGCTATGAGACTTGAACAAACCAACAAGCTGTAGGAATTCCCTTCGACTTTGACAGTCGTGGAGAGACTAAATTGGATCGAGGGTTGGAGGCTCTTCTAGAATGAAAGCTTTTCCCGAAACCAGCGAAACCAGCAGTTCACGACAGCTCAGCTTCTTTGTCCCTTGGCGTCTCAGCCTCCACCCTCCCGGACTATCTCAGAAGAGGCTCAAAGGGCAATCTGTCTCCGTATAAATCCCAGACCTCGATTAACGTGGAGCCTCACACAAAGGCACCTTTTCTCAAGAACATATCATTTTGGGAGTGGGGTAGTTCCACGAAATCTTGAGCTTTGAAGTGCTGATCATGCCTTGCCTGCTGATGCGAGGCTTTGCTTCAGGTCTTGTTCCGGGGCGGCTTTGCTCGAATGGCATGTGATAAGCTTCTGCTCAGAATACCTGCAACAGCAATGAAACACAATAAGTACAGCAGTAGTATGAATACATGGCTCTTGCCATGATTCTTGTAAGTTTGACTCCCCCCCCCCCCCCAAAGACCATTCATTGCAGGTTTGTGAACTGTCAAGACTTTCCAGATGCTTCATGCTGAGGGCAGGCTGCCGAAGACTTACTGGTGGTTAGTAGGGAATAAGGGTATGAATATGTATATATACATATATGCATGTATATATACATATGTAGGGATTTCGTAGGGATCATATTCCCTTAGTCCCTTCTACCCACTGCGACCAGTAAAGGAGATGCCACATTGAGCACTATGAGCCCAACTCCCTTTTTTGAGTCCTAGACCTGGCCATGGATTGACAGGGTTGTTGTTAAGGAACTTATTCTAAGTTACCAATTTAAATTTTATCGGTATGTAGGAAATAATCGAGTTTCTTAATTCTAGTACTTGGTGCTTCCCTTTTATAGCTATTAAAGCAACCTTAACAGCGACCCACTATTTTGGGAGAACCTTGTGTTTCCTCATCTGTGCGTCTTGCAACACAGACGACTCTTCTCTTGAAGCATGGCAATGGTCTACTTGTAGGCCACAGTCAGACTAAGGGCCATGCAAGGAATGCCCAGGAATCCAAGTCTTTCCTGTACCTTCAGTATGAAGAGACTCCAGATTGCTGTTTGAAATGTGCGCTTTGTGGCCGCATACCGAAGCCCAGATAATTCGCACGAATTGGTGTAATCACCTAGCAGTGGCAGCAGCAGCTTCCTGGCTATGCCGTCAACCTTGTGAAAATGGGTCGCTCGTGCAATTGGAAATCCTCTTCCGAGAAATTTGAGTAGCCATCTGCAGCTGCCGCAAAGTTCCAGGAAATGAATCGAACCGCCGGCTCCTACAACGTAGGCCAGGAACCTTGTGAGGGCTGCTGGTCTCTAAGACGCTTCCGTCCACTGTTTTGTAAAGATAAGCACGAAGGGCTCAATCCCCATAATCACTCGCCTAATCATAGCCTTCGTGCAGAACCAGGCGTGTATAGGGTTTGCAGCCGCTAGGTTTTTAGGACTTTCAGTTTTGAATAATGTGATGGGGTTACTGACAATCAAATCAGCGCCAAAGGTGCATTTCGACTGCATTCTGTTTGGGAGCGAAATATTGTCTACTAAGGGTCCACCATGCTCGGGATCCCCTGTTTGGAAACAACCACGTTGCCTGAAGGGTTGTTTGGCAAGCCATTAAATACATGGTTGCATTTGTGCAGTATGCATTTCTAGCAACCCAACATAAAATCAGACAACCCAACATCTCCGTATGCATTCTGCAGGCTTTACTGATGACCTGGTGCAGCTGTGCACACAAATGCGTGCCGCCTCCCCCTCTCGGCAGATCTTCTTGTCGGGCTTCTCCTTGGGAGGCGGGGGCGACCATTCGACTCTATATGACTCTGGGGGCAGGCAGTTTTTTGGTGTCGACCAAAAACTACCTAGAGGTATCATTCAGCATGAACTCAAGACTAGTTGACTGCATGGTAGTTGAATACTGGCCAGATGGATGCCAAGTAGTGCTTCCACGTTAGCGGGCTACCGTGCGTGCAATGGTAAGGATGAAATGGCCTATATATGATTGATGACCGCCGGTCTCCTCAGCATGACCCCGGACTACAATTTCCTTTGACCAGGACCTGGATGCCCTAGCTTCCCGGATCCAGTGTGGCCATGGATTTGCATGCCCGTGAGTCATGTCAAGATTTGAGGGCCAGTGACTCTCCCTTCAACATTTAGTTATCTAGGATGGATACTGGGGACTTTGGCCTGCCTTACTTTGTTGACTGCAGAGTGGAAAGGCAATGCCATTTGCAAGCTCATCGGCGAGCGTGGCGAGGACCTGGATGAGGAATTTGGGGCCCTCTCCAACTCTGGAATAGAGTTCAGGAAGCTCTCTCGATAGGGATCTTAGAGTACTTCAGGGGTCCCAAGCATAAGTTTGAGGCAATCCCATGTTGGGAGGATTTCCTGGAAGTATGTCTCCGGCGTGGAAATTTTGCCGCAACAGCTACCAACATATAGGAGCTTGGCAACCATGCCATGCAAACGCATGCTATGGTCTTTTGAGTCTGCAGGTCTAACAAGTGGTGGATGCGTTTAGTGGTGGATGCGTTTCTCCAGGTTCTCATCGTACCATCAGCTGGAGCTCGGTTGCTAGACCTGGGCTTGTACTTACGCGAACAAGCCATTCTCGCGGCAGTCAGAGTGTCAGCATGGGCAGTGATCAAAAGGAGCTTTACAGAATTGCGCACATGCGGCCGCTCTAACCGGCATGCAGCAGCATACCAATTCGAAGAGGGCTTCAGCAGAAGCCTGGATGACACTGAGGCTAGAGGAAACCAATGGAGAGCTGCATCAATGGTCCAACAGCATTCTGCCAGCAAGTTTGTGGCTCCAAAACCAAGCGCTGCATATCAAAAGGTGCATAAAAATCGGACATTCCTGAGTATCAACCCGAGAGCTCAGCCACCCTGTCTCCACCCTCGCTGCCAGTCCAGGACGTGATTTCATTGGGCATCGAGGGCGCTGCCGTTTGCAACGTCCCCTTCGAGCCTGAGGCGCCACATCATTGAATCCAACTACGTGGTTGGAACGAGTTGTCTGAACGCGTTCAAGAAACGTATGCTAGGAATTGTTCTACTTGTTCATTCCTATTGCGTAGCTGCTATCTTTTTGTCCCAGAGTTAGGCTGCACATTTCGGAGCCACGTCTTGGGGATCCCCCATGTCACCATGCATCACGGCGCATAGGGAGGGTTATCCGGGACTATGTAGGCATTGCCGTGGAGATAACCTTGAGTCAAAATTCCGAGTGAGTGGAGGTGACTTCAGCTGCCATGGACAGTGGCATGGGAGCCTTGACTGACCTAAGCTGGTAGAGGTTGTAGGATTTCATGCCCGGAGTTCAGACCGAAAGAGCATGGTAGCTTAATTGAGTGGAGCTTTTGTTGATGGCCTAAAGGCATTTTCGGAGGCAACGGATCAACAGAATCTTATGTCACGGTTGAATGACATTGTCTCAACCTGCGCAGGCATTCGTCGAGGGCGGAACCCCCCAGAAGGTAGCTGCTTACATGGTTAGGTCAAACGAGCCTTACCCGCCCTGTCATGACTGGTCAAGGTGCTTTCCAAAACCTCTCTAATGAAGAGCAGCAGCGAGCCCACTGCCTCCCTGAGCTTGGACCCAGGGACCTAGCTTGAGAATGCTTCAGTTGTCTTCATATCCTATTTGCTGTCCAAAATTCTCAGGGCTGAGACCTCCTGATCATAATTCTGAGTACACATACATGTGGTTCCATAAATAGGGGTCCCAATACTCCTGATTTTAGGGACCTCCAGAAGGGGAGAGCCCTACCCCTAATTTTAGGCACGACATATACCAGTGGCCTCTACTAATTGAGTTGTGTGACAGCATGAGCACCATCGATGACGCTCTGGAAATCTTGCACCACTCTACATAGCCCGAAGAATGTTAAGTACAGTGCTTTCGGGGTATTATGTGGCAGTATGTCGGGCAAGATTTCCTCCATCCACCCTATTGGTCCATGTGTCCAATATTTGAATGCTAGGATGTCTGATATTTCTAAGTATTCATAAATTTGGTACTTCAACACTTAGGGGTACAGGCGCGCTATACAGGCAAGATATGGCAACTGCTTCCCTGCTAAACGTCCGCAATGGCGCCTGTGCCAACATTCAGCCTGCTAAGGGCTATTCTACTCTTGGAACTTCTTGCGACTCAGCTGCAGCGTTAATGCTTTCATGCTATGAGTCCTTGAACCTCATCATTTTTCAAAATCCTCCGAGAACAGGGGCCCATGTTTTGGGCGACCCCCAACGGCCAACCAACAAGGCGCTCCCACTAGCTGGCAATAGCTCTCCATCAGGAGCGGATCCTAGTTCATATACGCAGGGCAGAACTTTTTTGAGTTTGAGTTCAGTTCAGCAAACGTGCAACTTACGGCTGTATTCGGCACTTCCATGAACTTTCTGCCATTCGTTGGCTGTGTGGTTTCCTCTATACCGTCTAACATCATGCTCAAACGCTCCGAACCATCTACTCCCATCACCTATCGGTTTTCTTCCGGATGCAGACTTCCAGCCACATGGTCGAAACTTTTAAGCGCTGTTCATGAATTCTGGGGTCCCGCTTCAAACAACAAGCTGTGAATCCCAAACCTAATGCTTGCTACATAAACTTCAATCCGAACCCAGAATATCCGGAGCAGCTTCCTATGTCTGTCAAACTGTCAGGAAGTCGCTGAAGCCAAAAGCGCAAGAGAAAGCCGAGATGCTGAAAGCGCGAGGTGGCCCCACTCGGGATTTACTCACATGATCTCCACATGATGCCACATAATCTCCTCAGGATCCCCATGCATTCGTAGTAAGCCGCTGCATAATTAGCGTATGATTTGCTTTGTTCTCCAAGCATGGGTTCTGTTGGATACCTCTTTCTGGTGCAGCACCTTTTTATGTTCAAGCACAAAATGAGCCCATGTTGGGAAACTAGCCCTCTAAAGCGGGGCCTACGTGATTCAAACAGTGCTTCTACGTGGAATGTTAAGGAGGCAAAGTTGCAGGATGCGGAGCACGAATAGGAATATGCTTCTCGCACTTCTAGACTCTGGCTAGTGACACCTGTTGTTAGGATGATTTGGGGCAAGTTGAACTTCAGTTGTCCTTTCAAGGGCATTTATCCGCGTAACCTTTGAAACCGGCCCTTTTTTGCAACTGGATCCAAACATCCTGCCCAGCTTCAACATGTTCTGAACCAATGCGCTGCAGACAGGGGAATCTATTTACAGAATGTCCTGGGCTACCTAGCCTTGGTGCGAGCTACGTGGCAATGTTCCATTCAAAGGGCCCGGGCCAGAGTCCACATCCATTGGCCTGCCCCGAGTCATAACACATAGGCTCCCATGCCGGGTATTGGAGAGAAAGAGTCCTGGTCCGGAGCGCTTTGGGGCGGATACTTGGTGCGTCGGTAGTTTAAATTCACAACTCAGCAGCACAACAGGAGAGCTGGTCCCCTACGACGTGGACAAAGTCCTGCGGGCTGAAACGGTCGGCGACTTCGACGACGCTTGCGTTGCGCCCCTGCACCTGGCCTCAGCAGCAGAGTATCGTTTGCGTTTTTGGCTGTTTAGACTTGCAATGTCCTTGTCGCCAGAATCCTGACAGACTGTTTATCGGACACATGCAAGTAAAGAGTCAGCCAGCGCTGCATTTCTAGGAATGTAGAGCCATGGCAAAGACGAATGAAACACCGCCGCATTTTACTCAACAGTAGTTTGTAGTAGGCCTAGATGCATTGCATAACCGGTTTTTTGGAATAGGATATTCAGGGGAAGTTGGCAGCAACAGCGCCATTTACGCGGCAATAGCTACTGCATTTGAAACATGTCCAAAAAGGGTCCTAATCGTCTTCTCCTTATTCTGGCCCCTGCCAGCCTAGTTTCTCTGTAACTTGAAGCCCTGCTCCAAGGTATGGCTTCAAAGACAAGCTGGACTACTATCGAACTCAGGGATGCATGCGTTTTCTGCCTCTTGGCTTAGCCCTAGATAAAAGTATGATGGGAAGTCAAAGGCAGCATGTAGTTTTGTGCAGGTGGTTTGATGCCAGATAAGCTGACCTCATCAATGAAGACCTTGATAAACAAGAATATACATTCAGATGCACTATAGTCCTTAGCGTAGTGATACCACGAAAAGACACCAGATTTATGGAAACCCCTCTGAAGCGAAGCCTGGTTGTCAACTTCCTGATTCCTTGCGTGGGCCTGAATTTTGGCTGGAATGCAGCTTAGCCCATCACCGGTGCCGGCATCTATTGGCGTCCTGTGTGATTCAGATGCAGCTGTGCCGTGGAGCCCTCTCTCGAATCATAAGCATGAAGAGGGGGATGCAAATACAGGCGCAGTCCGGCTTCAGATGCTCCGCACAATTTCCCGCGCGTTCACAGCGCAGCATGCGCATGGTAGCTGTTCGTGATGACCCTGCCGAGCACGTGGCTCCGCCGACGAAGGAGAGGGGGCGTGTTGAGAGAAGCCATCTTTCTCAGCTCATGCAGCCCCACTTGACAGGGAAGATGTACGGGAAGTATCTTCGCCAAGTCGTCAGGGATGAATTTGTGATCGCGCCCAATCAGGAGGACAGCCCAACATGCTACGCGCATGCCATCGCCTCTGCCGTTCATCATGCGGCCCTGCGGGTCGTAGGGCGCGATGGTCCGCAGCCAGAGTTTACACAAATTCGCGACGGCATCATCAGACGATTCGACAGAAAGGCCAGTAGGCCTACATCCAAAGTGTTGGACTATGCTTGCAAGAAGTACAACTTACGCCGCTGTGCAGCAGTGCAAGCAGGTCGTCCAGTAGTGGCAACATTTGATCTCTCGGAGCAAGGCTGGGACAAGTTCAACGATTTCTTTAAGCGCAAGCCGAGGGGCGTGCTATGCGCCAAAGATATTCGCAGTGTGTGTGACGATCTCGTAGAGGGGCATGTTCTTCTTGTGCATGTGAGTGAGAATTACATGACATTCATGAACTCTTGGGGTCCTGCTTTCGCTGATTTTTCAAAGTGGCCGGCCCATGGGTGTTGTCCGACATGGAGAAGATGGAGTTTTTTGATGTCTTCTGGGCGATCTTTCGGCAGAAGAGCAGTCTAGATATCGTAGGTTGCTCAAACAAAGCTGACTTTCAAGATTAGAAAGCCACTTCAGCATGCGGTGCCCCGCAGTGCCTATTTCTGACCAACTGCACGCGCTGCCCCGCCGTGCGGACGTAGATGGTCTATTTAAAAGAACAGCGCTTGTTCTGCCAAAAGACTTGTCTTGAAAGAGGTTATAGGGCGGTACAAAGCTTCCGCTTGGCTACCACTGTAATTTTGCACCTCACTGCTTGAGTCCTCCAACAAGACCCTCGTTTCGCAAAGTTACCTGGTAGCTATGGACGGGTTCTAAGTAGAAGAAGTTTATTATAGTTATCAGCTTATAACCCATCTACTAGGTATAGTTGGGCGGGGTTCCTATATAGAAGAATAACCCATGTGATAGGTGAATTTACGTTAAACAAAAATTACCAGTACCCAGGAGCTGTCAAGTTCCCAACCTGGCGGAATGAAGCCCCAAGATTCCTACGGGTGGAGAGTTGGAAATAAGGGAATACATTACATAATCCCCATAAATCCCTATATATTACAATGCGTATACAACCCCTATATAATCCCCATATGATAGATTCCCTTATACCCTACTAACCGCCTGTAAGTAGAGTTCTCAGGAAAGATGTTCGAGTGCCAGTGCTGGCAATGAACGCCAAGGATGACCCTTTGGTCGATGCAACGAGCCTGGTCTGTTAGTTAGCATGAAGGTCAATTCCTGGCATGTGGACAGTTTCTGCTGTTGGGGGTCCATTTTAGTACTTTGAGGGGCCGACAACTTTCATAATAGCTCATGTAGCATTTTAAGATCTGTACATTTGCCTTGAAGTTTGTTTCGGCCTTCTTCTTCTTCTCGGTTCGCAAGTTTCGAGCGCCAGTACTCACCAAATAATAAAGGAACCGTTGCACCCAGAACGTCCCCAGCAGTTTTGGAGATAAACGCGCCCAAACCCCTTCACACCAATGTTGTTTCTTGGATCCTTCAACCAATAGAGCCAAGAAGCCCCACAATGAGTGGCGAGCCGAGTTGCCAGCTTTGGAACCCCGGAACTTGCACACTACACACCAAGCCCCTTCAAACCCCCCGCAGACCAGGCTCTATCCACCCTACATCCCCTGAAAAGCAGTGCAACCAAGGAGCCTTCCCACTGAAGAGCAGGTGTCTGAAGCTGTTCTTCTGTGCCTGGTCGGAAATGCTTTGACCATTGGCTTTGGGATTGCTGTCTTGGGTTCAGGGTGTAGGGTAGGGATGAGTCTCTTGACCCTGGTTAAATGTTCAAGCGAAGAGGGTAGCTTGAAGCCGAGGACTGGCTTTGGGATGAGTTTTAGGTCTTTAATTTGAAGGCGTGGCTGTGGAGCCTGAGCATGTTTACGGACGCAGCTTCGCAGGCATGGTGGCGCGTGCTGTGTGATGCCGGGTGTTAGGAACAGTTTTTAGACACTGTACTTAGTTGACAAGGGGCTGACATCCTCGTACTGTGAAATTGCGTTTCTTTGTATCTCGGAGTAAGGTACTACCCCGAGTTTGGCGGCCACTGCGGCTTCATCTCAGATGCTTCTCAGATGCACAAGGGTTGCACGGCTCATGTTCCTGCAAATTGCACAGTTTATCCCAGTCCTTCGTAGCACAGAGCTGGCGCTTAAGGAGTCCGCTGACGATCCACGGAACTACTGCCCGAAGCTGCTTGCATCCTTTCTCCGGCACGTGTACGACTCAAGGAAAAACTTTCCAATTTGCATGTCATGTCAATTTGGCACTGACTGATTTTCGGGATCACAGTTTTGCATCAGCTATGAGGTTCCACTGTGCGGGGGGCAGACAGGGTCATTGCGGGGTGCTGAGACAGAAGACCGGGACACATGCCATGGAATCAAGACATCCTGGTCCGGAACAGCCTGAGACTGTGTTGAACCCGGTTTGGTTCATGGGAAGTTCAAAGTAGGGTTGGAAGTTCAGCTATATAGGGTAATACCTCGGGTTATCCAGAGTAAATATCCTGAGGAAATACAACCCACTTAAAGCTGCCAATGAATCTCCAAGCAAGGCCTAGAAGATGAGATGCTATCGTTGCCTGCGGGGTTTACATAACTTTGTAGGGATGGGTACGAAGTTCCTAAAAGGGTTCATCTGAAAAGCATGAAGCAAGGCAAAACTGGTGCCTTCTCCTTTGGAAGGAGATTTGGGTATTTCCAAAGGGGGCCCCCGACTATACGCCAAAACGCTAAATAAAATCCTCATTATTAGGACCGCTCCCCAACACGACTGACCTCTGGAAGCCTTGAACCCGATGTATCGGTAAACCACCAAAACATCCCCGAAAGTCTGATATACTCCCCAATCACATCCATGTATAGCCCTTTGAATTCTTTGTCTCGGCTCGCAGCCATAGACCTGAGTATGAGGGATTCGACAAAACGCTTCGTCGGCACCAGGTCGGGGGGGCATGGCTTATCCCTAAGGGGTCCAGGAAGCCATTCATTGGGTTATAGGATACATGGGGGCATATATAAGGATGTGCAAGGATACGTAGGTTTTTGGGTCCAAGTACCCAGATAGCAAGGTTTTAGGTCCCAACTACTATCATCTGCAGGGTTTTGGGACTGCTAACTTGGACCCTGAAATAATCCTGATGGGGTGGCTGTGAAGCTTAGGGTCCCTTCTTTAGCAACCCAGCCCCTAGTATGGGCATGATCTGTCTTATACTCTTCAGATGGCTTGGACTGACTGAGCAATCCTGGTTTCAAGAATCCTTGTTATAGCGCTTTCTTTCCCAGGAGGCTGGGACCTCTGCTCTTGAATGCAGATAGAATCCACGTGATCCTGGCGGACATACTTGCAACGGCACAAGCCCGACAGCCTCAAACCCACAGCCCTAGAACCAACATCTAACTAGATGATGGCAGGTACTCATGGAGAAGATGCTGGTAGCTCAGGATGTTACAGACTAGGAAGACCATCTCCACCTGAGCATGTCTGAGCATGTGCTTTCGCAGGAGGTAGCCACGGTGTTAGTTGTGTAGCATACCCGCGTTCTTCGTTACGCCTGTGAGCCTGCAAAGACAAAGGTTTCTAAGCTTCAATGAGGGCATCAATGACAAGCTCCAGTTCGTTCAGGAGGCAACGGCAGCATACTGGAGAGGGAGTCGTGATGGGGCTATCAGAGCAGGCTTAGTTGAGGTTTGGTTGCCTGCGCTGGCATAGTTGCTCCAGCTCCCAAAACGTGCATCATACCAAGTTTGTCATTAGCCCAAATGTAAACTCGATGCGTGTGGCCGCCAAGGGACACCTTGAAAGCTTTGCGGTTCTTGGTCTTTCTGGTCGCCCAAGCTACGAAATCTAGATGCCAGCGCTCTCAATATGCCAACTCCATGCCAGAGTCCACCTCAAGGCATGATGAAGCAGAAGCCGCCTTGCGTGGCCCTGTGCCTCTTGAACCTCATAACTTACGGTGGTTAGAAGACAACAAACAAAATGAGGGCAATACAGACATGATGCAGGGACTGCTGTCAGGATCGATTCCTCCGTTCCCTACCAACCACCAGTAAGCCATTCTCCTTGCAGGATGAAGCCGAGACGATGGAGATGCTCAAGAAGGCTGACACAAAACGGCTGCGTGTGATTAGGAGTTGTTTTTTTTAGGTGACCGGCCAAGTTGCAGGGTAAAACAAACCAGCTGCTTGCCAGGGGCTGTTTTCAAATTTATTGTAGTCCGTTCCTTGCTCCTTGCCTTCCTTCCAGCTATATCTTCACTTCCAGCTGCATAAAACTGAGCCGGCCCTAACACTCAAACATAATTTTGCGAAGATAGTGGTACGTAGGTGTTATGTTAGGATCCCTCCCTGTACTCTTGGCATACCGCCATTAACAGGTGAGAGGATAACCGCGTGTTCCCGCACCCATCCTGTCAGCAGGACCTGCCTCTGCAGTATACGCCCCAGGCTCAGAAGTGCAAACTGCTGGAGCCAGGAGTCCCCAACATTCATGACATGGAAATTGGGGTTATAGGAGCTATAGTCTAAACGCCTTAGAGGAGGCTGTATAGGGGAGTATATATTTATTGGACTATTATAGGGTTTATTAAGGGGGATACTGGGAGTTTAGACTATAGCTCAAATGCTTCCTGATTTTTCTCATGAGCCATATAGGTGGATTTCTCAGAGGTCTGGATCACTGGCTGGGTTTCGTGCGACTTGCGGGCCGAAAGAGGATGATGGCCGGAGACAATCCACATTTTTCTCAGATTCCTGTAATACGTATAGTCTACCTGACTGAGGACCGCTCCCTCAAGTGCTGACATATATTTCGTTTGTTCGCTTTAACGGGCCCAGGCGAGTTCAAGGCCCGCCCCGGCCGAAACAGCACACATGCCGCAGAATATCACAGCTGTTGTAGAACATGCCTGTGCTAGCGGACTTACACCTAGCATGAGCGTTGTGGAGACACCCGAGGTGGAGCGTATGGGAACAAGTGACCTCGGATGGGAAAGTCGACGCAAACTACTCGCAGAGGACGCAGAAGGCTTTCATTTTCCGTGTGAGCAGGCATGAATATTTGCTAAGCTTCACGGAGCTGGACAAGTTATAATGCTCCCACCCAACCTCATGCGAAATGCTGATTTATTCGGAACATGGTCCCAGATTGGCCTAGTTGGAAGATCTGAAATTATAATTCACTCTGAACTGGCCGGCAACAGAATATCGTACATGGGATGCCTCCAAGCAAGTTGGCGAGGTCCCTGCTGGATTCCCTCAGAATGTGCCATGTCCAATAACTAAATGAGCAGTAGCAGTATCTGCGCTCTTCAAGGGTTGCTGCAAAGTTTCAGGTATTTGTCAAGGAGCATGGTCAGGCAGATGTGGTACGGTTGGGAAGCATCCACCTATTAAAAGCATGACTCGCAAGAACCTCTGAGATCGGTCACCCAAACACGTGTTTCCTAGTCTATTGGGGTTGTAGGGATGAGGGAAAAGAAAATGGAAACTACTATAGTATAAGTGGGTTACATAGGGATAATGGAAAAGAAAATGAAACTACAGGTAGCTTGTAAGTTTCCCTCCAGGCGATTTATCCCAAACGGTATTCAACCTAGGCTGGAGTATGCCGACTGGAGTGAATCAACCTCTGAATAAGGTACGTCGACCTTCCATGGCTTCTTGGCGATAAGGACTCCGAGGTCTTCATGGTTTTAAAGAACATCTGCCCATTTGGGTCTCCAGAACCCAGTGACTCTACGCCGGTAGCAGGGAGATCTGAGGGCAGTACATGTCAACAATTGTCACATGTTTTCATTTCTCTCTCTCCCTCTCTCTCTAATCAGCTTCAGGACTGCCTAGCCATTCTATAACTTCTTGCCTATTAGCACGTAGCACTGTAGATTGCGCACACCCAGGTCAGGCTCATCCAACCCCCGGTCAAGTCGTTTGGAAAAATCCATTTTGTAAAGCCAGCCTTTTTTGAGTGGAGGTGGCAAGCTTCGGCACCGTCCAGGATTTCTGGAGGCTGGAACTTCTGCATGGTTGAAGTTGTAAATACACGCAGTTTGGT
>CAJNIZ010000925.1:30581-134227 GCA_905231905.1 Symbiodinium pilosum
ATGTATACCCATTATTGTAACTCAATTTAAGTTGGGATTTGCACACATTCTGTTGATGGGTACAGCAACCAAGGAGGCTGAAGGATTTCCAGGTTTGGTATAGGGATAATGGAAAAGAAAATGGCAACTACTATAGTATATTGGTGTTACATACTGTTGATGGATGAAATCTTGCACCACCTAGGGGCCCTAGACTACTGTAATTCCTAGGGCTTAAGGTGGTGCAAGATTTCCTCCATCAACAGTTTGTGGCATATCTATAGTCCGAAATTTGGGGAGTAGGCATATGAAGTTCCAAGGTCACCTTTTTAATTTTTTTTTGTGGGGAGGAGGGTGGCGGGACGCTAGGGGGCATTGAGTTTGCGTATACATGTGATCCCAAAACTGTGGAATGTGTGTATTTTTCTATTATGACCCTTATAATATACGTCATGAGGCGCGAGTAGACCCGGGCCCCTGAAGGGATCCAACAGATGGACCTCCCACCACTTCCTGGCTTTCCCAAACAAAGAAGTAGCGTAGCGTCGTAGTCGTAGTAGTAGTAGCAGTAGTAGTAGTAGTAGTAGCAGTAGTAGTCGTCGTAGGAGGAGGAGGAGTAACCTCCTGAGGGTTCTGTTTCTTGGACACCTCAGGGTGTCCGCAAAGATGCGCATCGATTGTTCTTGACAGGCCAAAGCTTGTGGCTACATGTCATCCTGTCATGTTCCTAGCTGATGGGGGCGAAGTCATTTCGGATGTTAAGTCTTGAACTCCCCTCGACTGAAAGACAGGCTGCTTCAAACGGTCAGACCCATTTTGCACCATCTAAGAGAAAGCCTTGCACTGCAGCATAAAACCTTCCTCTCCTGGATGGCTGAGATGAAAAATCCTTCATCAGCTTCTGGAGAGATCGGGAGAAATATCCGAAGAAGGAGCTCAAGGTTGGACCCGCGTTACACTAAACTAGTACCAAACGACTTCAGCTGTAGGGAATCATGGAGTCTCAGTTCTGCGTCAGAAGAGCCTACTTGTGGAGACGATTCCATGTTCAGCTGAAAGGCGAAGGTTTCATGGTGAGCGCATTTCCGTCAGTGGTGCCCGGCAATGCTCTTAATGTTGCGATGGTGGCCGCGCTACTGATGAATCCATAATATGAGAAACAGACACAACAACGTTGTTCAACGGTGCTTGTGAAGCACTGCAGCCCCAGTTGCAGGCTTTTCTGGGGTGGTCTAAACTGGTGGGCGTAATTACTGATCTTTCAAAGACATGTCAACCATCCAAAACACTTCGTGGTATTCACCAAATCCTGAATGTGAAAGCAGCAGCTTGTTTATTCAACTTCCAGACCACGCGTTTGCTTTCGTTATGTAGGGTATGGGCCCAGCCATCTGCCACATAAGCGGACTTGATTCAAATGCCCAGCGCGCGACAGACCCACCACTTGCAAGCTTACGAGTCTAGCGCCTAGGATATCACAATATGTCAAAACACAAAATCCGACCTATTGAAGCCATATTTCCCCTTGGAACCAAGCCTGCACTTACGTGCTGTCTCCAGCTGAAGAATTACAACAGAAGCCCTTTCCGCTAAATGGTATGATTTTCCTTTTGCACACCCTGCAGAGGGTAGCCCAACGAAAGACGTAATTTGACCACCGATCGCACTGATATGCATATCTATGTTTGTGCATACCCCCATTCCTTCAATCTAGCAAGAAAATCCTTGGCGTAGGCGGCCTGGATGCGATTCTTGAACCTGGGGCCTGGATGGATTTAGGGGTCATATAGGAAGGTACAATGGGGACCTCTAGGGGCCCTAAGAGATACATACGGATTGTAAGGGGATTCTGTGGGTCCAAAAGCTATAGGGGCCATACTGGTTTATATAGAGATATGCAGGGCTTTGGGCTAAGAGTTTATAGGGTTGTCAAGAAGTTGGGGTTCTCAGCCGCCTTCAGATTTGGGGGTCCTCAAAATGAGGGTGAGGATATTTGCCAGGTACAAGTTCCAAAAAACACACACACACACAGAGAATTCTGACGGACGCTGAAGATGGGAAGGTATTAAGGCAGATTCCAGAGTTCCTGGTATAAGGATTGTGGAGGGTTGTTTTAGAAAATTCCCACAAGATGTAGCACACTGTCTATTTTCTTTCCCGTTGATAGTCCTAATGCCTGCAGGCGTTTTCTGCTTGGAGCAGGGAGTTTGTGGGGGTTTAGGTCAGAGTGCAGGCACGCCAGGTGTTTGGTAGGCTAGGGTTATCTAGGGTTCATAGCCCCTAAAACGATAAACCGTAAACCGTGGGAGTCGGGATGGCTCAAGTGGGGCATTCAGAGCTTACAGTTTAGGTTTGATGCCTTCAGAAAATCCAGCTGTGTGTGCCATATGGTGGTTTCCATAAATAAGGGGACCCTAATAAGGGAGATATCCCTAAGCCCTAAACCGCGTATAACCCCTATATAACCCCCATTACCCTCTTAAGGGTACCCCTAATTTTGGGAAACTCTAAATCCTGTGTAACCCCTACAAAACATTATATATCCCCCCAAAGGTATCCCTCTTGTTTGGGGAAAGCCTAAACCCTGAACCCTATATACTGCTATAGATCCCCCCTATAAACCTCCAAAAAGGTAACCCTAATTTGTGGGAAACCCTAAACCTTGAACCCTAAGTAGCAGTTTCCATTTTCTCTTCCACCATCCCTATGTAGCCCTAAACCCTAAACCCTAAATCTATATGACTCCTATAAACCCTATCTAGCTGAGGCAAGAGAGGCTAGAAGGGACCTGGGCGGAGAAGGCCATGAGCGCTCCCTACCCCAAACTGATATTTAGGGTTTAAGGTTTGGGGCTTGGGGATTCTGGTTTAGGGTTTAAGGTTTGGGGCTTAGGGATATTAGTACCCAATGATGTAGAATCAAATGGAAAAGAAGATAGTAAATGAAACGGAAACTGGGTTACATAGGAGTTTATAGGCATTAGGGCTTCCAAAAATTAGGATACCTTTTCTTGGGGGGGTACTGTAATAAGGAATATAGTATATTGGGGTCTATACAGGGGTTCCACTATTTAGGGAAACTACGGAAATCCATGTGACGTATAGTCTAAACTCTCGGAGGGAGTTATGTAGGGTTTAGGTTTCGGGGCTTGGACCCTGAATTACGGTCAATATGGGTTATACAGGGATGTTCACCCCCAATAATGGAGACCCAAATGGAAAAGAACATGTGAAATGGAAACTGGGACTACACTGTAGTGGTTACAGAATTATATGACCTACTGTTCATATTAGGCTGAATTAAGAGACTTAAGGACATAGGGGTCACCTTGTAGTTTAGTATAATATCTGATACAGTCCCTGACATGGAACCCATGTCCAGTAGGTTGTGGTGGAAACATTGACTGTAGCCCAGGGTGGCCTATGTTTAGCAGGGCCTTGTTGGGGTTCCCGTCGAAGTCGCTTATGGGTTGATGTTGGGGATCCAGTTTGGCTTGCTTGGGGTTTAGGATGGCAGCCCCTGCGCCCTAACATTAACAACTGCCTTCATCCTCTTCGAGTAATGAACCTTAAGGCAGGTCAACGATGTAGATGGTGACGCGGTGTGGAATATTGAAGATCACGGGGAAGAAACGGGCACGTTTACCCTGAGGGCGAGGCAATTACTTGTAGTAGCTTACATAATAGTTGTTACAGGGGCAGGACACTGGAAATGCAATACTCATTTTCAGACAAAGTGCTTGTGGGCCAGGAAAGCTGGGTTCTGGGCGAGTGTGATAATAGAGACGAAGATTGAGGGTGAGGAGTTTCAATACTAATTATCTTCCTGCTGGGATTGTAATTTTGGCCACTACCTGCATTTGCTTTCGATGGTGCCACATGATTGCTTTGGAAGGTGTTCAACAGCATCACCATCGCGCAGCTGGCAAAGGAGCCTTCCTGGTTGAAAGGGAAAGAAATACGGGAACACTTGCTTCAGATGCAGTCAACTGGCCCCGAGATTTTTGAATTTGATTCATGCAATGGGCAAAGCATTTGGGAACTTTGGCATGCTCATTAGAGTTCACGTTTCAGCGACAATACCTCCAGCACGCCAGTAACATATCCATACACAAGTGGTCCGCCCAATTACTGGCGGGCCCTGAACCTTAGGAAGAGGATTTTTGTCATGCAGCTTGAAGATGACTTGTTTTCCAGCTTACCTGCGGTGGTTCTAGTACTACGTCCCTATGAACCAAGACCCAAAACAGCTCCTTCGTTCCCTTCGCCATCTCCGAGGACCTAAGCTGCTACATGGAGGGGCACAGAGGGCCGGAGAGAAAGCTTCGCGATGGCCACTCGGTGGGGTTTAGGCTTGAGTGGGTGCTCGGGATCTTCAGAAACATTGGCAACACCACAGAATGAAAGCAACTGGAACACGAGAACCCCTTTCAAGTGAAGGGAGACAAGAGGAACAAAACCATGTGTGAGCTCCATGCGATTTCTCTCCAATCGTATAGCTGCCTTGTGATAGAGCTACTTGAGATGGTTTGAGAACATTATCCCTTTCACGCCCACCACATTCTGAGTCGTCAGGCGGCATAAATGAAGTAATCTTCAATACTAATCCTTCCCCAACGGTTCTAGGTGTTGTATAATCTCGCTTTGTTTGGTTGCTATATGAGCCGGATCATGTCAGTGTTGCAAAACATCAAAACAAGTGGGGTCACCGGGTCCCCCTAGCAACACACTTGGATCCTGATCATGGGGAACTAGACCTTGGTTGACAGGAAAACAGGCCGGGGATCTTCCTTTGAAGCATCGGCCCATTATCAAGTGCAAGCTCTTTAAAACGACACAGGAACCCCTGTAACCCGCGTACAATACCCGTAACCCTAACATCTATACTCTGTGAAGTGTTTGGGGTGCCTGTGCGAACTCAGTTTTAGCCCTAGGTGAGTCCTGGGACTCGCGCAACGAGTACTCCCTGGCCGGTGGCAACAAGGGCCACACGGATGGCAAGCCGTGGTTTGGGGTTTAAGGCCAAGTTTTAAAAGATTTTGCAGGCTTGTGGACATAATGGGCCTAACTTGGGGGGGGTGCTGCCGTACGACGCTTTGGTTTCAGCCCTTTCCGTACGGACCCTTGACTACATAGATTGTGTAGTGCACTGCAGTGATTCTACCTGAAGCTGGGCGTAACGCAAATTGAAGGGATGCCACAATGCAAGCCATGCTCCTCCAAACGCTCAAGTGATCCAAAGGGTTGCCGGGTCGCTGCAAGTCTGCTTCTACAACAGATCCCTGCCGACTCAGCATTGCGACTCACATTGAAGTGTAGGCAAGTCGTTATCATAGCCAGTATTTGCTCCTTGCCTATAGCAATAACAGCTTCCCTTGAGGAATTCTTACAACGCGATATGCGCTGCACATGAAGATGCTAGTATTTGACACACCTCGCAACTACCACAGCCGGACCCTGTTCAAGCGATCAATGCTCAAGCCACATCATCCCATCCTGTTCTTCGTCGTGCTCATACGCCCCGAGCTTGAGAAGCCGTACAGTATCTCAACATGCACTCCTAGAACCCATCTAGCACCACTCCCCTCTCCAAGGCTACACAGATGAGAGGCACCAGGAGCTGTGAGAGACCCCGAGACGAGCGGAGTTGATTTCGTGAAAAGGCATTGTGGCACAGCTGCTGTTGAGACTCCTATACCTGAGCCTGCAGGTTTTCAGGTCAAGACTCTCGTCAATTAATCTACATTATTCGAGGCGCCGCCAGTGATTGTGAGCTGCGTTGATGCTTCTCAGAGCCGTTTTGTTTGGAGCCTGTCTACGAAGCCCTTAGACCGGAAGTCTGAAAATCCGCAGGTTGCCTTTGTCTGCTCTGTGTTTGGACCGAAGTTTGCTGCATCATGCATACGTGTAGGGCTCACCAAAACAACATCGGATCGCAGAAGGTGCTTCTGAAGAGTCTGGGCAGGAAATTGGAGCTTATATAGGGATAATGGAAAATGAAATGGAAACTACGATGTAGGGTTATATAGGGGTAGTATAGGGTATATTGGGGTTATTTTGGGATAACGGACAAGAAAATGGAAACATCTGAAGGGTCTGGGAAGGAAATGGGAGCTCAGAAGTCGATGCTACGTAGACTGCTACCTCGACTACTTGGAGGGTCAGGGGGGCTTAATAATAATGGAAAAGGCAATGGAAACTACTATATTATGTAGGGTGTAGGATTGACGGTCAGGGGGGACTGAGTAAGTAGGTTGATAACCCCCATATGGTAGCCCTACTTATCCCCGTTATTAACCTACTTACTAATGAGTCTCCTGACCCTGCAAGTAAGCAACGTGGAGATTGCCCGACGTCAGTATAACACAGGTCCTTGTACTTGGGTTCCTGAAGCCCCGGAACCCAGAGTCCCCAACCACTTCCAACGTAGAACGCCCAAATGAAATACATAACCTGAAGCGCCTAAACACACAAAGCCAGAAGCGCGTTTCCAAAAATCAGGGGTTTCTGTTGGGAGTGCCTAACGACCACTATAGTAGTCAAGGGTATATGCTAAGGGTCCGCCTATCAAAAGAGATCCTGCAGGCCTGACACCTCGAATTTCCAAGTCCTGAAAACTTGAATGGGTTTAGGGTCTAGGGATTATATTATAGGGGGTATATAGGGGTTTTCTAGGGGTTATATAGGGATAATGGAACAGAACATGGAGACTACTATAATAGAGGGATATTACCCCCCAATTATGGCGAATCAAACGGAAAAGAACATGTGGAAACTGGGATATATAGGAGTTTGAGTCCCTAACCCAACTATCTCGGCTATGTATATACACATATACAGTATATGCATGCATAGGTAGGTAGGTACATAGGGTTTAGGTGTGTATCTGTGTGAAGATTATATATATATATACACATTTGTGTGGGGTAGGTGGTCAAAATTGTGGTTCTTGTTTGGTTACCCTTGATATAAAAAGTTGGAGGCCCAAATTCAAAAGGAAACCACAGTTTGAGGATTCGATCCCTACAACCTTGAACTACGATAAAATCTCAGTGTCCATTTCATCTTCCGTCTTCTGGTCCATATGTTTCCCGGATATCCCCCTATATACCCCGAAATATTCCTACATAACTGCACATATACGCATAGATGCGTATATGTATGTATATAGATATACATATGTGTCCCGGATATCATTATACACCCTCATGGATCCTGCCATACTGTTGATATTAGAAATCCTGCATGACCTTCGTATACTATAGCACCATAATTCCCAAGGTAAAAGGTGGACTTCAAGTATCCACCATGGTTCCCAGATTTACCCCCTGCGCAGCCCCCTCGCTGCGACACGAAGTTCCATGCCTCGGGTAAGTACCTCCGTGCTCGCTTGGAATGTCGGGTTCTATAGGGTTTATAGTGGTTGTATGGGGATAATGGAAAATAACATGGAAAATGCTGTAATGGGGTTGTACAGAGGCGTTTAGGGATTAGGGTTTAGGGTTTAGGGATATTATTGCTCCCAATTATGCAGAATTAAATGGAAAAGAGAACGGAACATGAAATCAACACTTCGTTATGCAGGAGTTTATACGGATCAGGGTTTCCCAAAATTAGGTGTACTTTTTGGGGGTCCCAATAGTAAGGATTATAGTTCTTGGGGTCTATATTTGGTTCCCTTATTTTGGGAAACAACCATGTAAAAGAATTCTATCGGGCATCCAAGACAGGGAACCCACCAAATATAGGACCAACAAAGCAGGAATATGCGGACACTGGCAGGTATATTGCTACTAGATTCCTACTAAATTCTCGGGGTTCCCTGGGAAATATGGAGAAAATGGATCCCTTAGGTGTCGTAGGTACTGGATGTCTAGGGAAACATAGGGTTCCCAGAAAATGGGGTTCCTTCGTAGGTGTACCTGTAGTACGGATTATATTGTGAAGACGTCTGTAGGCTTTACAGCTGCCAGGGTTTAGGGGTTCGGCTTCGGCATTTAAGGCCTGGCATGTTTCAATGCATGGCTTCTCTTCAGAATTATGTTTAGGGTCAATAGCTCTTGTTTCAGAAGTACGCAAATGAGGTTCAGGAGTACTTTCCTCTTGTGAGCCTTCTAATGTGCCACATCCACTGTTTCGTGACACTTTCAAGAATTTCCGTGAGGATGAGCAAGCTTTGGCGGAATGTAAGGGTCGGCATGCAGACAATCATTGCAGGATGAACATGCTGATCACTTTGAGGATGAGTAGCCCTTCCCATTGAGATTGAGCTGTAGGTTGACAGTCACAGGACCGAGTGGGTGTAGAAAGTCTTGTAGCTCGATCTGTTGAATCCAGGAATTGAGACTCCGCAGCAGGCTTGGGATGTTGAGCGCAGGATTTAACCATTCAATCCGAATAAACCCCTATATTACCCCTATAAGCTGTGGAGCTGTTCCCTCCGAGGTTGTTGGGCCGCAGCGTGCTGCTTTCAGGGGTCTTGCATGCTGTGCCAGGCATCACATATATCCCGTATGAATCCCACCCTCTGTTATATGAGCCCATATAATCCCAATATCCCAATCTAATATTCATATATACACGCCCTGTAAAATCCTTGGATTTCTCCATAAATGGGCTACTAACCTCTATATAGCCCTTTATAATCCCAATAGCCCTATACCCCCATATACCTCCTATTGTATAACGACTACATAACCTCATGACAGGCACTGACTGCGCGAACTTCGAAGCAACTCAGCGCAGGCCGAAATTGAATTGCAGCCAGAGCTGGGCAGTGTGGGGACTATTGGGGTTTAGGGCTTTAGGGTTTAGGGTTTGTTTGGTCATTTAAGGACTTGAGGTTAATTAGGTCTAGGTCGTAGAACAAGTTTAACACTTAAGTTTCTATGCTGGACTTCAGGCTGAGTACTGAGGGGTATAGAAACCTGTTTATCTTAACCTCTTGAAGGACAGTAGTCAATCTAGGCCTGCTTTTGGCGTTTTGTGGAAGAGAGGCACAAGGCTGTCATCTGTGCGAAGCTCCTTGACAAAGTCTACATGAGCCAGAGACTCATCTTAGGTAGGTGTAAAGGGACCTTACAAACTCTCTCTCTTTCTCCCTCAAGAAGATGGGCATCAGAAAAGGGTTGCCAGAGCAGGAAACAAGCCCAACTGCGCTGTCGCCAGCCCCAGCTCCGGGAACAAAAAAGAAAGCCACAATGGACGAGGCATGCTGTTTAAAGGCGTGCCCGACGTTGGTGCTCACAGGCCTAGGGGATTGATATGAGCCCACGGTAGTCTCTCTTGCAATTTTTCCCTCACTGGTGGAGTCAGCCAGCATCTCAATGGGGAGCACCTACGACATGCATGCCGAAGTGTATAGTCCGTGCCCTCGGCACAACTCGTGCATTGCGCTCCGTACAGCTAGGATGAACTCTTTGGCATTGTTCAGAGAACTAAACATGGACAGATCAGGGGCAAGGGTGTGCGGGAAGATGAGTGGATGCCCCCTTGCCCCTTATCGATCCACCTGGGTGTGTGCTGCAATTCGTGTCTTCGGGTTCACCAAGACAGCAGGATCCAAAGGATTAGAAACGCAACAATGCAAAGATCAGCCCAAAGTTGTGGCAAATACCCAAATTCGTTCTCACGTCCGCATCTCGAGCACAGCTTGAGACGGCTTCCCCAGTAGTCATCTGGGGGATAGCCACATGAGCGTCGCAGCCATGAGTGCTTCGGTAAGACAGGTGACGGCAGGTCTAGCAGACATACAAACAAGTGTGGCGCTATCCTTTGCGTATACCCTGTGCGCAGTGAGGTCTGTGATGTTTCTTGAATTTGGATCAAAAATGCCACAAAGCTCAGGATCATATGAGCAAGCCGGATGAAACTGAGAACCTTCTCCTTACTGTGAGAATCGACCTTGCGCTCTACCGCTTGTAGATTCTCATTTCCCTTCCATGCTGTGGCCTGCCGCGCCTGTCTTGCAGAAAGCTTTGGTCAATTTTAGCCAACCACCTTACGTGCTTTTGCGGCACGGAAGCCAGCTCGCCGTGAGAAAGAATCGCCGAAGGCATCCTGAACAGAGCAGGAGGGAAACTCTCATCCGATGATTCTCCGAGAGTTACGGCTTGATGGAGCGGCGGTAAGACGAGGATAACATTTCTGCGGAATGTATAGAATAAGAACCGAAGTCGGAGCCCTTGCTTCCAGCAGCCGTCAAAGTAGTCTTGTTCACGCTAGGTCTGCCCTTTAGACGGCGTGATGCAATGAAGTCTACCCAATGTCTGGCAGGTGGGCTGACCTGCTGCAGCTACCCTGTAGTAGTTTCCATTTGATTTCCATTATGCCTATGAAACCCTGACATACCCCCAATAAATACCCTAGTACAATGTAGCACGGTTCATTCTACTTTCCATCATCCCTATATACCCCAATATATACCCTATTGTCGTGTAGTAGCTTCCATTTTATTACTGGCAGTTGCAAGATGCATTTATCTTCGCTCAGCCTTCCTGCGTGACGGATCTCCAGCTGCTTTCGGCAGATTGGCAGAGAGTTGTATACGGGATTATGTAGGGGAGTATTATTGGGTTATTAAGGGCGATACTAGGAGTTTGGACGATGGATTCACTCTGCCTGGCCTGAAATTGCTTGGCTCGAGTGCAAGAG
The DNA here is from genome assembly GCA_905231905.1 of Symbiodinium pilosum. Lineage (NCBI taxonomy): Eukaryota > Dinophyceae > Suessiales > Symbiodiniaceae > Symbiodinium > Symbiodinium pilosum. The sequence goes on from CAJNIZ010000925.1 coordinate 41,213, forward strand.
TTTGTTTATCAGTGGAAGATGTGTTGTCAGATTGGTCTTAGATTCAGCACTGTCAGCACCAGTGCTGCCAAGACCTTCCAAGGCTTAATCTATCAAAGATCTTGCAACCGTCACCTTTCTGCTACTGCGCCGGGGGGTTCACTCAGTATCTCCCTCACACTCGACTGCTACTTTCAACTGCTCACTGTGGCACCCCTTGCTAAGAAAAGTTTTTTTTCCATTTGCCACTGCGGCTTGCCAAGCAATGGCTGTACGCTGGGGGCTCCTTCTGCCGTCCCATCCCTAGCTTCAGCAATTGCAGGTTGGGGGTGGATGGTTGGGGGAGGGCTTGGGTGGGGTTTCAGACGTGGGGAGAAGGAATCCTTACCAATAGTATGAGCCAATGACGTGCCTGCAATGGGCCAGTCAAAATGTCATCCCTTGCATACCCCTTTATATCAAAGCGCTTTGTGATGCAGTCGTTGCTGGCAGGTCACAGCAGCATTTTAACTACAGCCAGAGATTTGGTGATTCAATGAGTCCAGACAGGGCGTCGGCTCGAGAACACATGTGGCCAACCTTGCAAGCGTTCCTTCATGTATCTGCACAAAAGCACAAGCCCATGGTTGGCAAGGGCATTGGATTCCCTCGTGATGCCGGTCTATAAGTGCCCAACACTGCATCCTGCACCCTCTATGACATCTTGCAAGATGCTCGAGCCTGGATGAAGCAAGCAGCGCATCTCGAACCCTACGAGCATACAGAACCGTAGACGTTGAACTTGCAGTCCGAAGGTGCACTATACACAATTTCGTGCCAACATCAAAACTCCGAAGCAGCAAGCCCTAAATCTTGAAATTGCAGCCCTGCAGTCAGCCCAACAGATGAGGACACTAGCACCAGTGAACACAAGCAAGTAATGGTGAAACTCGACGGTACTGACAAGGAGGAGTAGCAATGAGGGGTTATTAAAAAACGCCACTGGAAACAGTGGCGATGAGAGGGGCCTTTTTGCAAGTGTACTGCTGGCAGCAGCCGAAACGTGATGGTGAACAATACAGCCAAGAAGAGCAAACATCAGCAGCATCAAGAGACAAGAGCCGCAGCACTGCCAGTGAGGAGGCGTAACCAAAAAGGCCAAGACGAATGACGGAAAGAGACGTCCATAGTACAGAACCATAAGCACAGATGGCAATTGAGAGTAGGGAAGGCTTTTCAAGTCTGCTGCAGCTTCAAGAATAGCGGGGTTTATGAGCCCACCCTTCCATAAGTGCAGGTAGGACCTGGCCCAGGATTCCACTGAATCCTTCGGAGCGCCGCCCTTCTCTATACAACCCCAGTTCAGAAAGATACAGTTATATAGTGTTATAGTATATTACAGGTATATTCTAGTTATATTATATCGGATAGTCCTACCGAGCTTCCTGTTAGCAATCTGGTGGAGCGTAGGACAGGACCTCTACTTGCGGCTAGAAGGAACATCAAATCCAAGCATATCTGCGGTAATCCTACCTCTGTGCAGTCATGTCCCAAATCACCCCCAAGTAGGATGTCGTGGGTGCAGTTGAGGCTCTTCGTCAGCGCTTTTGGGGATTCCACAAGCAGGCAAGTTGCTTGTGGGGCTGTGGGGCATTGGGATTATAATTTGGGGCTGTAGGTGTGGGGCTTGCAATCCCCTAAATGAACGCGTTATCCGAAAAAGCGGCCCATACAAAGATGCCCGTCCTTCAGCAAGGGGACCACGTCAGCTTCCGCTTCTATTGTAGAAGTTCGAGCTGCAGGGTCCCGGGTGTAGACGCTCAATTGACTTGCATGTGGTAGTTAGGAGGACCCCAAGTTAGACCCTCAAATACTCTAAGCCTTATGAAGGGGACCCCCAAAAAGGGTACCCCCAAATTTTGGGAAACCCTAATCCCTATAAACTCCTGTATAACCCAGTTTCCATGTCATTTTTCAATTTGCTTGTCCGTTTCATGGTTCCACTATTTGGGTATCAATATTCCAAAGCCCTAAACCCCTTTATAACCCTTATAGAAACCCTGCCTAACCCCTATGAACCTCTCTAACCCCATATGAGCCATAGTCTAAACTCCTTCAAGGGGGTTATATAGGGGCTAACATAGGGGGATTACTATAGGGGTTATTAAGGGGGATACTAGGAGTTTAGACTATAGCCCATATAATCCCCCATATAAACCCAGTTTCCATTTCATTTTCCATTTTCTTTTCCATTTGATTCTCCATTATAGGGGTTATTAAGGGGGTACATATTTGACTTGGGGTGGGTAGGGTTTGGAGATGGTGAGCTGGTGGGGTGAGGTCTCGAGCTTGGGGAGCGCACCGGCTTTTGAGCATGGTTTACGGTTAGGGGGCTTTAGGGTTTAGGGTTTGGGGTTTAGGGTTTAGGTTTTGGGGTCTCGGAAAAATTGTGCCCTAAACCTTAATTAAATCCTTTGCACAAAGTGCAGAAACATGGCAGAGTATGAAGAACTTGATTAGAGATCAGCAGGCATGATCTCTAACTCTGTGACATCTAACTGATGCTAAGTTCCCATCACTGAGGCGGCATCTCAAAACACTTTCTGAATTGTTTCGGCAGCAGAGACATTGACGATGTTCACAGTCATGCTCCCCTGCCATGGCAGTGTAGTTATTTCAACCAAGTAACAGAGTATTGCACACTGCGAACGACCATGGTTATTTCAAATGGACCATGGCTATTTCAATTGCGCCGTCGCAGACTAGTGTCTTCTTCAACGCACGGACCAAATCATTTTTGTTATGTTTGTCTTTGGTGGTCTAATCCCAAGATATCCCAAGATCCTAAACCCTCTTAACGCAAATCCTAGGCCCTACATAGGCCTTAAACTCCCTTGACCCCACAACCTCCGACTCAAACATGATCCCTAACCCGTAAACCGTAAACGCTAAACCCTAAGCCCTAAACACTCCAGGCGGCCGGTTGTGGGCATCGTGGCCACGCCGCTGAAGTTGCCTGGGGCGACCTCATTTGAAGGTCTCAGCAGCTCAGCTCCCATGTGGGGTTTTCCCAAAATTAGGGGCATATACCAAGATCCTCCTTGTACCCTCAAATAGGGCTATATGGTCCCTAATAGTGGGCATTTAGGATATATATAGAGGGTAGAAGGAGGGTCTAGGTAGGGGTTTTCTAGGGATAATTTTGTGGTGGGTCCCCATGATAAGGCTGAGAGTATTAGGGTTACTTGGGGGTCTATATTGGGGTCCCCTTATTTTGGGGAATGATAGTAAAAAGAGTTTGGTAAGGCCTCAGATCAGGAAATATGAGGGGGGTGGGGATTATATGAGGAATAGTGGGTGTTTTTATGAAGATTGTTTTGGGCAATGAGAGGATTTTATGAAGATGGATTTAGGTAATAAGAGGGTTTTGTTTCCCCCCTCATAAAGAAAGATTCAGATGGATTAGAAACAGCAAAATGAAGTAAACATGCGGGGTATCAGAGGATTTGGAATTTAGGATTTTCGGTAACTCGAAACCCCAACAAGAGGCTCCTATCAGCATGTGTGATGGTCATAGGATCCCAATTTTGGGCAGTTTGAGCTACCACAAATCGTCTTGTTATACATGACAATGATCCATGAGTATATTTTTGCGAGTAATAGTGGAAAAACAAGTGGAAAAGAACGCGGACATGAGATCAATTCTGGGTCTATTCAGGGCCTGAACCTGCTTGCACCTCACGAAAATGGTTAGCTTCCAAGAATAGGGTCTTGGTTCTTGCGCAAAAGTAGCATAGCTCTGAGTATCCGGACCCCCAAAGTGGCCCCCATTTCTTTCAAACGAAACCTGCGACACTGGATCCTTACTTATCAAGGCTAGGAAAGGACTACGCTTGTTTTCGAGGGATTCTTCCAGGGCGGGTTGGGGGCAGTATCCAGACTAATGAGTCTCGTGGATCCAACATGCCAGACAATTAGGGGCCTATAGGGTTCAGGATTTCAAGGTTTGGGTTTCAGGCCTTGGGGTCAAGGGTTTAAGGCTTAAGGCCTTAGATGCAGGATTTGCGCGGGGCCCCTTCAGGGTTCTCCGGGCTCTACAGGGATTTCTGGCACCTTTGCACGTAATCTGCCAATTTTTAGATTTAGGGTGGCGCTATAGCCTCCCATGAAGTTGTTCATTACAGTGGAGTTGTGTTTGTCCAAGGTGAACTAGGGTATTGATCATGTCAGGGTGGTGAGTGTCATTTGGCTTTCTAAAGGAACCTTGCTTTCAACGAAGATGTGCTATTATCTTTGCAGTGCCACTGAAGCTCCCATACTGGATGCGACAAATATCCTACGTAGGGCTTACAGCATTTGAGGGTCCTAGTGGGTACAGGAGTAATTCCATGCACAGCTTGTCTGGACCCTACACACCCATCCAGTTGTTCAGTAGACATAGCCCTGGAGCCAATACAATGGTGATAAAAATAGTAATAGTAATCATACGAGTAGCAAGAATACTAGCAACAGTCATGGTAATAACAGGACTAGTAAGTCATGGATACTGTCAGGATATTAGGCCCGATAGCCATTGCCAGCAAAGGCTGGATTTGGACAACCTACGTGCAAAGTCTCCAAGACGCCGGCGCAGAGGCGGGGGCCTCATCTTTCTGGCTTCGAACGGCGGGTCGAGAGCATAGAGGAAGTGCACACCGAATTAGTATAAGCAAGGATCGTGTACTGTAGGGCTCATTACAGGGGTATGGGAGGGGTCTGCTCCCCTGCTCCGTTCGGCACCAAAAAGCATAAGGCATGCTTAGACACTTGGAGATCCATGATGTATGGCTCATGGAAGAATAGACAGCTTGCGTACGTGGATGCGAAAACAATGCATGATCGTGCAATTTGAATTATGTATGGTGCTCTTGTATATCAAGGTAATGCAGGATTGTTAGTAGCAGCAATACCCCACAGGAGCACATGGGCAATCTACGGCTCGTTTGCACTGCCCGATGAATGGACTTCATTAGGTGGACCCCCCACCCTGTAATAGTGACAATTATGGATAATAAGGATTATATTGGGGTCCTCTTATATTCCTATTATACCACTATTACAGGGTGGGGGGTCCTCCTAAGGACTTACTTCATGACATTGCACCTTCACTGCAAGAGTTTTCCCCCCGAGACGAAGAAAGTTGTGACAATGGGTTTACGATTCTGGCAGTCCTGTTCACATTCATTCCATCGTGATATACTCACTGCCTACATTATGGCTCTGGGCAATAGGAAGCCCAATCAAATCTTCTACCATACTGTTAGTGGACACAATCCTGCCTGACCCTATATGCCTCAACCCAGGGGGTCATGGCAGGATAGCATGCAAGGGGTCGGGATCATGGAGGACTTTGTCGTCAACCGTACAGTTTGTCTCGAGCCAGGTTTGGGATGGACTTGTCGGAGGTTTGTGGTGTCGAGACGCGGTGCGAGATGTGTACTACGACTGAGCGATGCACGGGACAAACAACTTTGGCTTAGGGGTACTTGGAAATCATTTTTACCTTTTGCTTATTATAATCCTAAGGAACAGCAACAACCATATTTTTTACAAGGGTTCCAAGGTCTCCGTAGTTGGCAGTTGCACATTGTTTCGACAGCTTGTCAATGCAAACCACCTGGACCCTCGTCACCCTTCCTTCCCCATGGAACTGACAAGTTGTCATTGGTAGCATTTTGGGGGTTTCCCAAAATTAGGGGTACAATTTTGAGGGTCCCCATAATAAGGATTATAGTATATTCGGGTCTATATTGGGGTCCCCCTATTTAGGGAAAGTACCATTTTGTTGTAGGCATGAATTCTAGAGGAGCCTTTGTTGGCAGGTTAGCCCCAAACCCTTATTCTGAGAAGTTCTGAAATATGCCCCAGCTTCGATTTCAGGTGGTCCCACTGATACCTCACAGTGGGCAACAAAAGCTTCGCGAAGATTTGGACAAGGCAAGCTTTAGACTTACTGCCGGGCCTGCAGAAGACTGTCTGGCTGTATGTGCTTTTGAAAGCCGGGAGCAGATGCTGATGATAGTAATCATGACAATATAACACATGGTATTCGAGACAACAGAGCTTGAACTTTGCACGGCTTGGCTGCAGGTAGATGCAGTGCTGTGGACAGGCAGGCTGCTTTGCTGCCACTTGTTTCTGTGGTTGTTTTGGTCTGAAAGCTGGCAGACCACTGCAGGTTCTCAAAGGGTTGGAGGGCGGTAAGGTGGTCGGCTACCGTAGCTTTTTGCGAAGTTGTTTTGTTTGCTCCACCATAGAGAGTCATCCTGGCCGTTTTCTTGCAGGTCATAATATTGTAGGAACCCTTAACATCCTTGTATAGTCTGCAGAATTATCCTCGCAAGAACTCCATTCGTCTTATAGTCTCAGATAGTTAGCTCAAGCTGGGGGAACTGAATAGTCATCCTAGGATCCCTGGCCCCGGACCTTAACTTACTGGCACTTAGTAGGGAATATAATCCCTATATAACTCCCAAATTTAGATATTCCTGTATTCCCTACTAACCCCAGTAAGTAGAGACAGCTGACTTGGCCTGGGCAGGTGGCGAGGACGATCGACATCTTTCATCATGCTGATTGTAGACTATTGCTGTTGCGTTCATTATGAGGAGTTTTACTGCGTTCAGTGTTCTCATTGGTAGCACAACGTCGTGTTGTTGGTGGTAGCAGTAGCAGCAGTTGTAGGAAGGGTCAGTTGCAGTCGCAAGGGCAGTAGCAGTAGCGGGAGTATCGGACAGGTAGCAGGAAAAGTTGTAGTAATAGTAGTAGCAGCAGCAGGAGGAATGGGGACAGGGGGGCGGTGGGGGTGAATAGGGATTAGTGTTGCTGGAATGACGCTTTGCGCTGGTTGTTTTCATTTTAGTAGTGTCATTCGCTCAAGTTCTGCTTTGAATGTTCTATGGGATTATGCCATTTTGGGTAAAACCCCACCAAAAACAAAATTTAGATTTCGAAGGGCGCCGTTTCAATTGTTGGCCCCATGGATTCTGCAGAAGGTTTAAGGGCCGCGGGGTTGGACTCACAGGACTTTGGCACTCACAGTTGTGGGGCGCAGGGATTGCAGGGGACTTTGGCGTTTGAGGTCTGTGCCTAGGTACCCCCCCTTTTGCCCTTTTTATTTGGGGGTCTCCTTATTGAAGCTGAACAGTAGGAAAAAGGGTACCCTTAAAGACTTATTTTAATGAGTTACTGGGGAACCTAGGTGCATTGAGGGTCATGGACTTCCGCCTAACTGCTTCAGGCTCTCCAATTGCAGGATACCGACTATCTGCGCTTCACCGGTCACCGGATTCTAAGGAAAGTACGACGTTTAGGGGCCTAACGGGGTAGATCAATGGTTCAAGAATTTAGGTCCTGTGGACTTAGAGGTGTCTTCCAGACCTCATACACCTGTTGGCTCCGCAGAAGGAGGTTGGAGCACAGAATGGGTGTAGGCTGTTGGTCTGTGCCAGGCACTCCTCACAATGGGTTCCAGTCTTCTGCAAAGTAACATCAAGGTCCACATAGGCACCCCTCAAAGTACAGTAGTCTCAAGAGAACCCCTCTGCAGGTTCCAGGTTTTGTGAGGTCGAATGGTTTCTACCGCGGTCAACGAAAGTTTTCCGATATAGCGTGTAAGCCCCTCTCAAGCTGTAATCTGAAAACGGTGACTTTTGAAAGAGTTGCCCCGCAGGACGACACAGGCGTTCATGGAGTGACCTACCCAGACGTCATGATGGACTCGTTGCAGGCGCGTTCCATGCGGCTCCCTTGTGGCGCAAGACGTCACCCAAGCCCATTGTTCTGGCAGAGCTGCTTGCCTGTAGCACTTGCGGTTGGACAGTTGCCCGGTACTACGACTTGTCGCTGAAGACTGCATCAATGCACGACTAGATAGTCCGTAGTAGCCGTGTTCCCAACAGTGATTGCTTCTAATGGTATGGCAACAAGGCTACGCGAATATAATGTATCCATCCTACACAAACTGTTCCGTCTTTCCCGTAATTTTGCAGCACGGGCTTTGTTAGCCCAATTTCTTGGCCTGCAACTTTCTGTGGGCAATCCCGCTTTTGTGTGTACCTCGGCAGGACTCCAACCCCCGACATGCCATGCAGGTCATCTACGACCACGTCAAGGCAAAACGCACCATGCCTCTGTGGGCAACCTGCCAAGGTTTTCAGGCGGGGGAAATCTAAGGGTTTAAGGACCGGAATAATGGGGCCTTAGGGCCCAAATAACGTTAACATTATAGTATTTGTGCCCTAAAACCCTATTATTTGGGTCCTTGGACCCTTAGGGGAAGGGGGCTGAAACTCTGAACCGTCATGGATTTGCCCTCAGCCTGGGGGGCTGGAGATGCATGTCTTACCTAAGATGCTGGGGCTTATAGTTGGGAATCAGGGAAAATAATACACAGGCATCATGTGGGGATTACAGTCCCTTTGTCCTTTGCTAACCGCCAGTAAATGTGGGAATTGCATTGGAGCATCAAATTAGAGTTGTAAAGGGGTGTTGAAAGGGACAGGCAGCCCCTTTCAATCTATGATGTAAAGCTAGGTACATACAAATATGATTCGCTCGGATTCCTTGTAGCACTTTACTACAATCTATCCCAGAATCCCTTTTCTAGCTTTCGTCCCCCTGCAGGCGAATTAACAGATCTATCTCCCAATAGCAGTGCATGCAGGCCCTGTGTGTTCTTGCTGCCGATGAGCCTCACTTGCAATAATTCCTTTTCCTGGGAGCCAGTTTAAGAGATGGGAGGGGTATATAAGAGTTTCCTAGAATTCGGGTCCATTCTTGGGGGGTCAATCACATTATTGAGCCTACATTAGGGAACTTGTTTTGGGAAACTACGGTACAAGGATACATGATCACGGTTTGGGCCTAGGGTTTAGGGATATACGTGATGCACAGTCTGCTTTAACTCTTCACTTCATCCCCTGTTTCAAAGAATATGGTAAGCACAAGGACTAGGTAATTGTGTTGGATTCGTACCGGAATGTGTTATGCGGCCATGACTGGGTGCGGGGATAACTTGAGTCATGTTCTTGATCGGCACAGCGAGCAGCAGTTTCTCAAGCTACCACAACTCCCAGATGCTCAAATGGAAAAGCATTTTATTTGGGGGTACTATGGTACCCAATATAGAGTAAGATTAAACCCTCCTTTCGGGTATAGTATTTTACATAAGGGATATAGTCTTACTAGGTTCAACCACCAAAAAACACTACTCAAATGGCCTGGACCGTCCGCAGTCCAAACAAACAACGCTGCATAATCGTTCTTCAAGATGTTCTCAGCCTTCACGGGAATGTGCCTCAGAAAGGGATCAGGTTGAAGCCTCGGGGTGGTTGGAGTAAACCTGAGTAAGGTTAAGAGCTAGGTTCATTGTCAAGATCCATACAGTTACTGTTACACAATGCTTTGCATTCACGCATACCCGTGAGCCGGCATTGCGCTGACCTAGACGAAGATAAGAAGCAACTTGAAGAAGCTTGTAGGCCTCAGGTTCTAGGTGTGGACAAGTGCCCTCAATGCAGAGCTTGAATGACCAACGGCTTGAGCACAGTGGTACTGACACCCTTGCTAACGTAACTTATATCACTGTAGTACCCTCCAAAACCCGCTGAGAATCTCCTGATGGGCCCGCAGTCCACAAAGAGCTCCTTTTTCAATTTCACCATGCTTGATAAAGGGTATTGAACGTTGAGGCTCTTCCTCGTAAGGCTGGAAACTATGCAGATTGACACTTGATGTCCCTGATGCGTGGACAGCCTTGTGCCACTTAGGACCCAAAGATTGTGGTGCCAACTTATGGGACCCTTGGAACTGCAGTGTCCCTGTGCCCTGGCAGCCATCCTTCATGTTTTGCTTCCTGTGCAAGACCACACGGCCCGGGGCATGTTCGTAGCATAAAAGGCTTTTGCCTCGGGGGCGTATTCTCACAAATAGGTTAAACAGGGTTTCTCTATACCGAAAACAGCCCCAATAACCTTTTGCAGGTTAATTTGGAGCATGCCTGGCAACCAGGGCCTTATATGTCTTTACCAAGCGATGGCCACGAGAGGGGAGCTTGACTGCAGCACTACTTCCTGGTGGATAGTTGGGAATAAGGGAACACAATCCCTATATGAGCCCTGCAGAAGAAATTCCCTTGTTCCCTACTAACCCCCAATAAGACCAACCTAAAATTATCCTCGATGCCCAGGACATCATTAACCTTCTGGCTCTGCTTTGACTAGCCCTCCCCGTCCACCATTATCACAGAAGTATCTGTGGGATATACCTGCAAGGAGGACATCACATGAGTGGGCTTATGTCTTCGGAGTATGGTAAGCAAGGCATGCAAGAGTCTTGAGCCGCAAACATCCCAAAACTTCGTCCACATGAGTCAGGTCAGAGAAACGTAGTGTAGAAGCCTGAAGAACTACCAAGGCTCTTCCCTTGCAGTCCTTATACGATTATACAGAATAAGATAGCCCAAAGTCCCACTTTAGTTGAATGCCCTGCAGTAGACAAGCAGTGACGAGCATGGCTACTTTGACCTCCAGGTAGGTCCCCTTCGAGATGCAACAAAAGTGCTGTTGCAGCTCCTAGATCCTTGCGTACGTTTGCGAAGCCCCCTACTGCCCTCTCATGTTGTCACAAGAGGAAAAGGCTTCAATCCGGAGAGCACCACAGAAAGCCAGCCCCCCGAGCCGGCCAAAGGCACTTCACATCTACGGCAAACTCCTCGCGTTTGCTTCGCTCTGCGCCGCCCGAGGCAACCTTCCCTTGGACGTTTCAAATCTGAGTGTTTGGGATTTGGGGTTGCGCGTCTTGACGGCGTAAACTTGAGGATTTACGGCTCAAGGCCAAAAGAGCATACTCGCAAAATGTGGTCGCCCATGCATGGGTAGCCCCATCCCTGATGATTTGAACAGCTTGCCTTACAGGTAGCTTGATAGCTTCAAAGAGGATCAAGTCCTAGAAAGACTTATAACCTGATCTCGGCTGTCCATCCATCTTTGAATGCGATTCATGCAAGCCTCAAAAGGTCTTGGAAGGCCCATGTACTGTCCTTACCAATCTTTACCGGCTACAATGCGCCCCTGGTGTTGCCTTTGGGTGGATCAGAGCTGCCAGATGAGCCCCCCTCAGGTGTTTGTCGAGCTGGGACGCCGACCCTCGGAAAGAAATCCTTGGCACTTGCTATTGTCTAAACTGCAGAAAATTATTAATCTCTTCCCCCTGATATTAAACCCCTTCCCAATATAAAAGACGGGTTCCCAGAATTCCAAATTCTGCAAACTGTCCCCAAGACTAGTTTTGAAAGGGTCAAGACTGAAGTGAATTACGGCTCGGATTCTCTGAGCTGATAAGAGTTCCTAGCAAGACTCTGAATGATTGGGCATCTCCTTCATGTCTAAGATGTTGATTGTTTTTGAGTTGTTTTTTTTACAGGAGTTTCTATAAAATCTGAATGCAATTTTACTTGGTTCTATTGCGTTTTTACATCGCTTTTAAGTAGATTCGGATTCAATAATTAGATTTCAATTGCACGTAACCAGATTCTAACTAGATTTCGAATAGGCTTTGCATAGTTTTTAAAAGATTTGATCATAATTCTAAATGGATTTTGAGTCGTCTTGTTTCGATGTTAATTAGATTTCAATGGTTTCTAATTCGGTCTTAGTTGGTTTTAGTTTGGTTTCCGTTGATTTTATTTCGGTTCTAGTTGGATGTAATCAGTTTTTTGTCGATCTAATCAAGTTTGTAATCGATTGCAAGCAGCTTTCAATGAGATCCCCCGCCTAATATGCCGTTCCCACGATATCCCCCCCCTAGTACTCAGTACGTGTCGCAGTAAATACATTAGGAGGGATTACTTCTATTTGAGGGGGAGATGATTACACTGTTGCCTGAGCTGTCTCCTGAGCCCTGTGAAGGGAGCTAACAGAAGTTATCCAGGATTTGTGTGGATTCTGATCTTCAGAAATTGTTCGTCAGATAGGTTGCGTGGTGAAGCATCTGAGTTCTTGGAGGAGGTGCAGAGACTTGAGTCGAAGATAGCAAAGCAGATTTGAATTATGTTCCGGCAACGGGGAATGAAGAAGAACATTGAGCCTGCTGTATTGCTGGAGATTATATAGAGACGACTGGAGTGAGAAGTCTCGATTTGAGGGTCAGTCACGACATCTCAGGTAATTCAACATTGAACTTCCACTCTTTCGGCGTCCTGGCACAGAGCTTCAACCAGGCGCTGAGCGCAGCACACATGTTCGTCTTAAGCTGAAAGGCGTCCGCTGCTGTTCTTGCAGCAGCTATAACACTGCCGCTGCTGTGGATGATACTGCGGCAGCCCCTACCTTTCCTCCTCTTGCTACTGCCGCTCCGATTCCGAGAGTCTAGGCTATCTTCCGAGTACGAGATGGAGTAACATGAATTTGCGTGTGTACCGGGGCCATTGGTGAATACATAGGATACCTATGAGTCATGGGGCCGGGTCGCAGCAGATGGAATACTTACTAGAGACGGACTTAGTAACAAATAGTTGGCCCCAACTCGTCCCACAATCTATATCCTGCACCATGAACCTTAAAAAACGAAGCATGAGACTGAAGTCTTGCAACTGCAACAGAGGATCAACCAAGCAGTTACCCTAAGTTGCCACCCCGTATGCCAGCGCCATGAACCGTCAGCTTCAGACACAGTACAATTCCCGTGTAAGCCTCGAATCTCAAGCTGAAGCTAAACACGCTTTCAGCGAATCTCTAATTCTAAACCTCTTAAGCCTAAGACACAGGCCAAAGTTCCTAACTTTCAACTCTTGGCCACAGACATGGACACTCGCGGACAGGCGGGCCCTGCATGACTCTCGATGTTACACAAGATGATAGGGAAACCAATGGGGTAAAGAGCAAGATCCAGAAGCGTTCCTAGTCTGATGCTTGTGGATCTCCCTAGATGAGCTATAGTCTAAACTCCTTAAATGGGGTTATATGAGCGTTATATACGAGACTATTACAGGGGTGATTAAGGGGGATGTTCGGCGATTAGACGAGCTCATGTGAGCCAGTGGCAAGCTTGTAGTTCCTGCATTCGAGAGCCTGAAGTCGCTTGGTTGTCACACCTAAGATGTACATGTCATCATTAGCTGAATCATCAAGGTACTACACTAGTGCTGTGATGATTATTATTGGTTGTAGTATAACTGTCATTCGTACTATGATTACTACTACTACTACTACTACTACTATTATAATACTAGAAATTGCGCACTGTTGGTGGTGAAGTTCCCCAGGATCGCATGAAACCATGACTGCAACTTACATGATGAGACATGCCTGCTGCTAGATCTTCGCCTCCCTGATGGAACACAACGAGCTTCCCATGTTTGCTTCGCAATTCCATCCAGCTTCCTTGGCTAAATTTTGTGTTGTTGTCTTTGCCGAAGGGCTGAGGGCAAAAGGGTTGCGCCAGGAGTTCTTTTTGTAGCTTTGTTGGCCTGACCGTGGCATCATGGGATTGGCGCGCCTCATGGCAAAGTGTGCCCTCGAGATTCCTGAGGTACGGGATGTGAATTATGGGATCTAGCAAGCTCGCCTCACAATTATTTAACCCTCAACATGTTTGAAAAGCGGCGCATCAAAATTGGCGAGACTGTTTCAAGACTGACTGGTAGGTATGGACCCCCGTCTGCCAAAGCACACGTATCTTCTATCGCAGGCTTCTAGGCAATAAGTGTATACTCTTACACCACCTTTGCAGCTGGGGAATGCTGAAGTCTATGAAATAATAAGTATAATAATAGTAATAATAATAACAATAATAATAACAACAATAACAATAAGTATTGTAATTATAGTGATCGTAATTATATCAATAATAAGGATCCCCGAGATTGGCCATAGAGCCGCAGAAAACCTTGAATGGGTCGCATTTGTGTGTCTAGGGGCTCGTTACCAACAGTTTAGCGTTGGTTCGCCTAGCGCGAGAGCCCTGTTACTGTTGCTCAGCAAGCACAAAGCAACCTTCGATCTCAGAAGTCTGTCAGGAACTGAATGCAACCTCAGCAACCTCAATGAAAATCCTGGTCCCTCAAAATCCCTTATGAAACACACCGTAGTCGATTACCATGCTCTTCTCCCAGGATAGCATTCGGGTGGTTTCACTAATGGAAAGAACGGAGGTATCAGCTCCGAATTATCTCCCAACTCAATTCCCAACCCTCATGTATCCCTATAAAAGCCTTGTATATGCTATATCCCAACATATCGTTACATATTTGTATATGGTAGTTTCCCAAAATAAGGGAACCCCAATATAGACCCCCAAATACTATAATCCTTATTACAGGGACCCCCCAATAGGGTGCCCCCAATTTTGGGAAACCCCCATATCCCTAAAAACACAAGCCCCAGGCGTCCAATCCTTGATCTCCCAAGGAGCTCTATTACTTCCTTGATCCCGACAGCGCCCAGCAAAATCCTGCTGTTCGGCAAGCCATGACAGCCAACCGCTACTTCATGCGATTTTTTGTGGAGGAGCCTTGCCTGGAAGTCCAGATTCTATGGGCATGTAGCCTGTGGGTGTTCTGTGTTCAGGCCTTCACTCACACAGTTCAGCTTTATTTTGCGCCGGCTCAGGGCGCCTTGACATTCAAAGTCATGAGGTCCAATATAGAGACAAACTAGAACCTTGGCAAACCGCCCAAAAAAGGATTCGGTAGTTTAGCCGGCAGCCCTGTAGGAAGCGGCAAAGAATGCTGCAACCGATCGAGCTGATGTTCAAACACCTCTGAGCCTCGGCCACAAGGAAGATTTGTGGAAGGGAACCGTTTGTCTCCTGTAGGGCATCTGGAAAAGAACGGATGCGAAAAGCGCAAGCATAAAGTGACAACTATGATCAGCGAACGGGTATCCTGTTTACGTAGCGGTGAGCATTGGCATTTTCTTTCCAAGGGTGGGCCAAATTCGTTGCCACACAAGCTTGGGATGCTGAATCAAATCAGCCCGTAGTTTAGAGAAACCTTTCACCTTCCACTTCAGGCCCAATGCCACTGATGAGGGTGCAACCCCAAACACTCTAAACCTTTTCATAAAGGAAGACCCACAAGTTTTCTGTGTTCCCGTCTTCTCCCTCCAATCGTCCCTGCTACTCCCCTTCTCCATCACAAAAAGTTGAGCCGCAACCCGCAACATCCAGCAACCTTGCACGAAGGCGCATTGGCGAGTACCCGATGAGCTTCCCTCCAGTTGGCATCTTTGGAGCTGTCTCTTGGTGGGAATGGATGCCGTCATCTTTGGAAGTGGGTTTCACGGGATGTCATGGGTTCCGTGGGGTTCAATTACGGCGCCCTCAAGGCAAGTGCTCTGGGGGGTTTACAGAATTGAAGGCTGAGGGTGCGGATGTCAACAGCTGCTGCCTCTTTGCCAACGAGATCCAAGGAGGAGCGTAGATGGGGAAACTTTTTCCCCAAGAGGCTCATTCAAAACGGATTAGGAAGTCTGTTGTTGAAGAATCCCCATATGAGGCGACTAAACCGTGGATGTTTGAGGTCCCAGATTCTATAGTAGCAGCCGACGCGCTTTCTGCCCCTGATGGGTCTTGCTTACTCATGCCTGCACCACCATCGTTGATACTGCTAAATGCTGTAGCAGGTAGCGAGTATCTTTTTCGTGGCCTTGGTCTTGTTGTAGTTATCCACAATTCTACTGTTATGCTGCGAGTCGCATCCTAGCCTCTGCATTTCACATCAACATGCCTCCAAGAGCATAGCTTGGATTCTTTGATGCCATTGCAGGATCTAGATGAACACAGGCACCTGGTAGGCCAGCAGCTGATGCAGGCACAGTTGGCAGAAACTTTGGTCATGGAGAGATTCTACCCACGCGAGCACCAGGACCTTCAACAAAAAGAGACTGTCTTAGAACCGTTGTGTAGTAGACCAATTGCCAACTTTCAATTCAGAACACTTGATCCTGCAAATCCACACCTTGTCTATAACCAAAGGCCAACATGAAATCACATGCTAGTCAGGCCTAGTGGCCAGAAAGCCTTAAAGATGCGCAGTTCTATGCTACGGTCTCATATTGGGCTTTTACTTGGTTTCGGAAAAGGGCAACCGTGCCCAACGCCCTGAAACCTCGCATTCTAAAGCTTTGAATCCTTCTGCAAACAGTCGAATCCTTGAAAACTGGGGGGCTTGAAGGGACTAATTCAGTTGGGCAGCGAGCTCTTCGCGGGCAAGACCCTGCGAGGGCACGTCTGGAACTACACAAGGCGGGCGTTGCGTGATCGGAGGTCTCTTAGGAGTGTTTTGCATCTTTACGACAAGAAGCATTGCGCGAGTCGCATCTGATACGGTATGTATAGCAAGGGAAGGACGTAGTGGCATATCGGAGTCTCTCATTTCTTTGGCGGCAAGTCTGGATGGCTTTTATGTCATGAAGGCATACAGCGCTTTGGGTTTGATGGGGGTTCGGCCGTTTTTTGGGAAACTGTGGCGGTAGTTACCTCAAGTAGGCTGGACAGTGCCCGAAGCCCAAACCTTAAACCCAACTCGCAGGATCAGGGCAATTCTCACCCAACTATGACTGGGTTATGAGGCCCCGAAGTCCCCTAACATGGTTATAGTGGGATTATAAGCACCAGTTTTATTTGGGTTATAACTACAAGGTTCCTGAAAATGATTATCAATTTCTGTTACCAACAATCCTAATATTTAGCTGAAATTATAATTTCTACTGGGGTTCCAACTCCCTTAGAGATAACCCGAGTAAACCCTGGCAAGCGCCTGAGAGGCCCTTGACAGCCACAGAGTTGAGCTCCATGGCCACTTGGCGGCCACAAAGCGTGTTTGCCTTATACCTAGACCCCCCCAAGTACCCTAAAATAGGGTCCATGTAGCTTCTATTTGGGGATACTTAGGGTCTATAGAGGGTACTTGGGGGGTCTAGGCGGGGCTTAGAGTTCAGGGCTTAGTCCTGCAGCTAGCAGAAGGAATGGGCATGGGACTTCATGTACACTTCTCCCCGCCAGGAAGCCTAGATCCCTTCCACTTTCTAGAGATTTCGCAGCATTGTGGGACTATCTGCAGAGTTGGCTATGTACTGGTGCTGAAGGTGCCGGCACAGATTTCTGGAATCTTCGCTCTACATCCCCGCTGGATGGTACCTGCATTCACCTCAATAAGGCTACATTGTCCTAGTAAATAAACTTAAGTTCCTTAACAGCAAGCCAGAATTGTTCGAATCACTGGTGAGATTGTCATATCTCGGCACCATTGGAGGCTCCTCCAAGACTTGAACTTTGCTTCTTCTTGCAATAAATCCCGCAAATTGATACACAATTTTCTCCATTCACAACATAGGTCTTCTCCTTCTGCAGCAGGTCCTAAGCAAGTCCCCTAAACCCTAAACCCTAAGCCCATTGCATGCCAGTCTATACTGACAGATTGAAGAAATGAGGTCATGGCCTTGCAGAAGGGCAGTGGGAGCGGCCTCCTTGGCCCATTAGGCCTTTCAAGGAATGGAGTCGGGGTCTAGGATTTAGGGTTTGGGATCCAGATTTGCCGGGATCACGGTCTGAGCCCAGGGATTCCAGGAGCTAGGGTTTGAATTTACGAGATTGTGAAGTAGACTTCGGGCAGTGCTTTGGGGATCCTGGTTCAGTTTCAGAAGTTTGTTGCAGGAATGCACCCCTCATTGTTTGCAAATGGGGCCTGGTTGGGGAACCAACCGTGCAAATTCAAAGGTTTTGTGCAATGAAGGAGGAAGGGACCCGGTATTTCCGAAAACCACCGCCCATGGATAAATCCTCACTCCAAGAAGTTGAAAAATCTTCATCATAGGAACTTGCAACAATGGACCCAATTTTTGAGGATACGCGACATGAGGCGTTTTCCCCGATGTATCGGGGCAGCCTAAGAATCATAGGCTTTACAGTTGGCGTCTATATTGTCCATGACTCAACTTATCCCAGCCCCCAAACCCTAGACCTTCTACAGCATAGCCGCACCCCGCGCACTCAGCTCAAGCTTCCAATGAGACTCCCGGCAGGCCCTATTGAGGGTCCATGGGTGGCGCGGGCAGCAGCTTCTCGACAGCACCCGCTGACAAGCAAAATACCAGGACGATCAACACAATGGCAGTGCCAACATAGATAACAGAAAGTGTGGGTAAAGTAGCAGCAGCAAGATGAGGACGAATGGAAGTGCGAGTGGGATGGAGTAGGAGTAGTAGCAACAGTATGAAACGTAGTAACTCGTAGTATTAGAAGCAGGAGTACCAGGGCAGCAAATTTGTTTTAACTAACTGTGATTGTATTGCTTGTCTTGGAATAAGTAGTAGTAGTAGTAGTAGTAGTAGTAGGAGGAGGAGGAGGAGGGAGGAGCTTCAGTAGCATCAGTAGCAGCGGCGGCAGCAGCAGCAGCCGCAGCATGAGTGGTGCTGGTGGTGGCGGCAGCGGTGGTAGTAGAATGATTGGCATAATACTACTGGCTTCAGCAGCCGTAGTCGCGCTAATACTTGTTGTAACCATAGGTATCAGACGAAGGGATGAGCCTCTCCGGGTGTTCGGACTGCGGTTTACGGGGATGTTCAGAACAGCACTTTCTCCTAACGTCCAACCGTATCGACTCTGCACATTCTGGCCATTGCGAATCCTGCCCTTTGCATTCATCCATATATCCCCAATTGAAGACACAGATTCGCGGTCTCAGACAAATTCATTACCCGGTCATTACCTCATACCATGGGAAATACACTTTTATGGTGGTTCCTCCGTCCATCGTGCCTCCCCTGGAATGCTCTAGGTTAGGAGGACCCCCCACCCTGTAATAGTGGTAGAATAGGAGTATAATAGGACCTTAGTATAATCCTTATTATCCCTTNNACAGGGTGGGGGGTCCACCTAAGCTCTACGTTTACCTCTATAATCCCCATATAACCCCAATATAAAGACCCTAATATACTATAGTAGTTTCCATTTTATTTTCCATTATCCCACTGTTCCCCATGATCCCTATATGGTCCCTAAACCCTAAACCCTAAACACTAAACCCGTTTAGGTGGCAACGGCAGCTTTGTTGACTGCCGGCATGCTCTCCGCCTGGCTAAGACGGAGCAAAGTCGAGAGCGAAGGTGGCTTGGCCTAGCTTCCCCCAAACTTGCAATGAGCCCCTTATACTGTTTAAGGGTTTAGGGTTTAGGGTTTAAGGGTTTAGGGTTCAGGGTTTAAGGGTTTAAGGGTTTAAGGGTTTAGGGTTTAAGGGTTTAGGGTTTAACTTATACTCCCTATACATCCCCCCCTAGGTTCCCCTTAAACTTGCAGGGCGGCCCATACAGCTGTTTTCAGAAAGGGGAGTGGACATCATCAGCACTTTTGGGCGTCCAGGTTCGTTTTGCGGGAGGGATACCTTGGATGGAAGCATCCCCAAAAGTGCTGGTCCGATGCTATTTCATGTGGTACACTTGGTAAGGAGGAGGAAGTTTATGGCTTCTGGCTTGGCGGGGCTCAAGAGTGATAAATTGGGTATCGCCCCCACTCATAAACAGTTGGACGATATCTATTCAGAACCAGGAAGAGCCCTTTTATATGACACCTGTTATAGTCTGTTGATCAAGTGAAAGCTCTGTGGGAAAATGTGTTGCACCAGGTTTGGATCTTGAAGTGCTGCAGGAGCAAGTCTTCAACCTCAGTATGATGCAAAGCCTCTTGCGCCAAAAGGTAAATGCCTAGCGTCCCGTTTAGGAGTTCGAAACGTTTCTGGCAGATCTAAAAGCGTTAGTACGTGGCAGCGTTTCTGTGAGACAAGGCTCCCGACGGTCGGGGCTTAGGGGCTACCTGGTTGGGCGCAGTCCTCCAACACATCCTTTCGTTCCGGTATGCCTCAAAATTCCAGGCGTTACCGCAGCCGATCATTTCAGAAGGATTCAAGTTATCGGTCTTCCAGGCCTGCTTCAGGGATACCACAGCAATATATACGTTCTGCACCTCCACAAGTACGCCAAATCAAAGGGGCAACAGCAGGTCAGGTCAGGTACCCCTGTGGGTGCAAGGTTTCCTGACAGGTATCGAAAGACAAAGATTGTTTGAACCTGAGAATCCCAGAGACTGAGAACATTCATATCATTCACAGGCCTGGGTTCGAGCATGACGATATCAGGAATCAGGAATCCTTTGAAGCCCTCTTATTATTGGACACGCTACGCCCCGATCTAGGCCGCCGCCTTCGAAATTGCAACAAGACCATGTCATACCAGCAACACTCGTAATCACAAATCAGATTATCTTTTGTGGCGACAACGAGCCCCAACTGATCCAAACTTTGCCTCTGTAGATTGTGCCTCTGCACGATCTCCGCTGCTGGCTGACGGCCCGATTCTGCCTGCCTAATGGCGGGCCAAAGTTTCGGGTTTAGGATGTAGGCTTTGGGTAGTTGATGGTTTCAGCTTCAAGGTTTAGGATGTAGGCTTTGTGGGGTTGGAGACATGATTTAGTGTATCCTCATCGTTGTTAGCAGTACGAATGCTACATTGCAGTTAGGATAGGTCTGGTTTTCCGGGTACGGTAAGGCATAGTGCTGTATGCTCTTGCTAATATTCCGTTTTTCCATAGATCGTCCACAGAGAGCAACTTGCGGATGTACTTGGGCTTAGCATAGACTGTTCAAGGATAGAGGCGAGCTTTTCCTACTCCAGGACAGGGGTGCTTCTGCTGGTGACAGGCATTGACCTTGATGAAGATTTGAGGGACTAACTTGTCCTTAACACAGAGGCCGGATGAAAGGAAGGGCATCCATAGAAGATCATCTTGACATCTGGGCATTTCCAAGATTACGAAGAAACCCTTGTTTAAAGACAAGATTTGGAGCTGAAGGATTCATCAGTTTAAAGCCTAACGTTATCGGGGTATTCAGACGGGTTTCTTTTTTAGGTGTCGTGGGATGTTCAAACACCTTGCCTCCGCTCTATGAGTAATGGTGGGTACGCCCCCCAGCCTGAGCAAATGTTTGCTTTACACTACTGTATTGTTGACAGGGGTCCATATGAGGTTCCATGTTGGCCCACATCACAGACACGCTTCGTGATATGTTTTTTCAAGATGTTCGTGTAAGATGGCGTGAGCCATGTCAGAAGGTTCTGATTTTCAATATTGGTTAGCGGCTACCAATTGTAAGCCTGAGTACCTAACAATCATATTATCCCATATCATCCCTCTATAACTAACTATCGCATATTACACCGCAAACCCTAATGTCAGTCACGTAGGCCCATATGTTAGGCAACATGAGAATCATTTGGAGAGGCAGGGTGTGCGACATTCCACGAGATAGGCAGAGGCTGCCGCGTGCATTTTGAGACTTCAGACACAGCCGCCTCGTTTGGACAGCTTTGTTCATGGAGCAGAGACTTTCACAGAACTTTGTGTAGTAGTACCTCACTTCCTGCTTCAAGGGAAATTCTCTCAAATCTTGTTGGTGCTACTTTGCGGAAAGCGTCGAAGAGAATAATTTTTTGAGACCCTAATAAATCTGAGGCATCTGCATTGCAATTCAGCCAGGGTGACTGCTTCAAGATGCTTCAGGAGAGCACTTCTCTGTGTAATAGTGTGTCCACCATGAGGCAGTGGGTCGGGGCTGTTGAAGACCCAAACTGCAGTGGCAGCGACAAGCATCAGGGCTCCGAGACCGGATTTCAGTTCGGATCTGCCCGGCTTGTCAGCGGAGTGCTCGGCCGGGCCCTGGGCCCGAAATTTCACTTGCCTAAACAGGGGTTTCTAGAATCTAGGAATTGTGGGGTCCCTCTTAGAGGCTCCCTATACTAAGGATATGGTCCTTTGGAGGTCTATATTGGGACCTTCTATTTCTGGAAACTGTTGAATGTCCCTGTAAAATTTTCTCCTATAGGTCACTGAATTATTTGGGCCTCTGGATTCCTACTTGCCAAGTTCAAGGCCCCGTCCCTGGGATTTTTCTTAGCGGTGCCCTCGATGCCATCAACTAGCAAGTTTCTGTGCCAGAAAGAGGCCCTCCTCAAACAGCCGCAGACATTGATTGTATAGATCAAATTGGTCGCGCAGTGTAGGGACTAGTTATACAAAGAATATGAGAGCGCGATGGTGTTGAGATTGCAAAGGGGTAATGCAGGACGCGACAAGGATCTACTACGAGGGTCACGTAGAAGTTGCGTAGGGATTTGTAGGTGTTGCAGGACGCCTCCAAATGGCGAGGCGTTTGCTTTGGTCTCTTGTATTGAGAATCTTCGCAGGCAGCTTGTAAGACTTAAATTGAGAACACAGACCAGTGACTACACGTGTCCATGTGGAATAAAATCAACCTGAACGTCAGAGATTTGTTAAGAGGTTAGGTACACAAAACAAGGTCAATAATTTCTAATATCCTTCAACCCTAAACCCCACTTTTAATATCTCGGGCCGCTGTGCATGCCTAGCTGAGCTTGCATGCAAAGCTTGCTTGTCAACTTCCAGAGTTGAGTCTGTGCAATGCATTGACGAGAGCTGAGCCAGAATGGGCGAAGGCTGCATACTGTTGATCTACATGCTAGTTTCCCAGAATAGGGGGACCCCAATATAGACCCCAAATATTATAATCCTAATTATGGGGACCCTTGCAAGGTGCCCCCTAGTTTTGGGATAACCCCACATATTAGTGCTTAAGGCGAGGATGGAGGAAGATAGGTATTGTCACAGAGGGCATTCAGAAGTCTAGGGTAGACTTGCCAGTTGGTCTTTCTTTACAACGCCAACTCCCACTCTTATCCCGAACTAGCCATGTACGTAAAATTGTTGGAAGACTCCGCAGAAAATGGCTTACAACCATAGTGTCAAATCTTATTTAAGTTAGTTACGCATTCCAAGTGGTATCTGTTGATGTCGCAAGGGCGAGTGCTGCGTGATCCCACGCAAAGGTTGGTCAAAACTGTGGTCCCGCTAGGGTACCTAGGCCCTTGATGATTATTTCAGGTGCCCAACAAGGCACCCTTCGTTTCAAGACATGGGCTCCCTATGACTTCAATCCCAGAGGCTGTGGGGATTTGCAGTAGAGGCAAGTTTATTCGCTTTTCGCATAAGCGGTACTAAACTTTTGTCAGCAGCCTAAGGCCTGATGTCTGGCAGTCTTCCACCAACTCTCCAATCGCAGGTCCTTTGAAGTACCAAGTGGCTCTCAGCTGCACAGCTATATGCTGAGTGAAGGTATCTGTCGTGTTGGTCATTTGGGTCAAGATAAGCGCAGCATAGAACTCAGATCTACAAGGCTCTCAAATGTTTTTGAAAGGGATCTGCCCTACAAAACTCCGAGGTCCGCCTCGTCTTTAACTTGAGAGCATGTGTTCTGGGAGCCAGAGTGGCAAGCTAACCATACCCTATGCAGTATCTCTTCTCGTGATTGGGCTGGATCCAGCTATTGAGATTCAGACGGCGCGCCTCCACGTAGAGTCCAGGCTTCGCACTCGTCTAAACAGTGCTCCTTGAACAAAAGCTGCTGCTAGCGTCCTACAATGACGGTTGTGGTGCTGAACGCAGCACCGCGAAAGCATTTTACAACCATCGTGCCGAGGTTCAAAACTGATCCTCAAGGAGTTGCATCCAGGGCCCCACCGCAGGCAAATGTAGAGGTTCTCAATCCCCAAGGGTCCAAGTACCCAATAATCATGTACTTGCCCCAGACCTGTACTACAATTACTATTCCCCAAAACCCAAGTACCTAATTGATGGATATTTGGACCCTTAGGGAATGTTTCGGGTCCCTTCCTCGGATTCCTACTGGCGCTGTCCTAATGTAGACCCCTTATCAGTAAACCCCCATCCCATCAATAGGAAATGTCATAGGGATCCTGAATCTTAGGCCTTTTCAGGAGGGGGTTTATTAATCATGGGTCCACATTAAGGTAACCCTAAACCCTACGTAGTAGTTTCCACTTTTTTCCATCATTCTTATGTGTAACCCCAATATTACCCCCATATAACCCATTATAATGGTTTCCATTTTCTTTTCCGTTATCCCAATATAACCCCTATATGGGCCTACAATAATGTATCAACTTTAGTATTTCAGGGTCTTCATTTCTGCCGGAGCTTGGCTCAAGAAGATGGAGACTACACGTGAGCACTCACTTGTGCGAAGAAATCCCTATAAAAGATCCTTAAGGAGGACCCCTGACGCCCTAATGGCCAACTATTTTGGGAAATCTCAACATGATGCCACAAAGAGATTAAGGCGTTCAATCAACTAGGAGAGGTGGCTCCAACCATTCTTCGCAGGTACATATGGTAGTTTCCCAGAATCAGGGTACCCCAATATAGACCCCAATATACTATAGTCCTTATTATGGGGACCCCCCAAAGAGGTACCCCTACTTGTGGGAAACCCCCATAGACAAGCTCGAAAAAAAGGTGAAATATCAGGCCAGCCTTGCTCGTAGGTCAAATAACTCCTGCACTTTTGATTGTCCCTCATGTCCGCCATGGCCGCTGAAGAGGGCAGCCATCGGCTCAGGTGATTTTCAAGTGGGTGGGAGCAGGACAGGAGTGACTGGAGGATTTGTTGCGCAATGCTCTTCGGCATTTGCAACCAAGTCCCCTAAACCCCTAAACCCTAAACCCCTAAACCCCTAAATCCTAAACCCTAAACTGGTCATAAGGTGCAGAGGAGCCCATGTGTGTCTTCATCAGCCACGAGCCCTTGAGCCTTGACCTGCTCATGAAGAAGGCACTTCCTGCCTGACGGTGCCTCTGTTATGTTCCGCAAAGGTCGTGCTTTGAGAGCACGTGGAAAGACAAGCTAGTGAACTCTTATAGGTGCAGGGCCTCGCCAGCTTCTCGGGGACTTTGCATTGGAGCTCGTATTTGAACTGAACCGTGTCTTTGTTGCTCCACCACCAACGGCATCAGCAGAAGCAGCTCCAGGTAGGGTGGCAGCAACAGCAGCAGCTGGAGTAGAAGATGATGCTGCTACGACATGTGCAATTACCACCGCTCGAATTAGGTGGCACTGTGGATGGAGAAAATCTTCCACCGCTTAGTATCCTCGAAGAACCGTGCGTGCCATTTTGGGGGCTGTAAAGGGTGTTGCAAGATTTCCTCCATCCACAACCGTAGTAGAAAAAGAACAGGAAGTGCATGGAAGTGCTATTTCATCTTTTTCTTTCTTCATGATGACCACCTTCTGTCTGACAAGGTGTCCGACACTGGCTGCGGGGCCATCACCACCTTCTCAGGCCCACCAGACCTCGGGGCCATTACGCGCGTTTGGCACCCAACGGGGTGAGTGAAGGCGGCAAACGATACTACGTAAATAACCGCGGAGTGACGCTACGCGTTTGCCAGAATTCCCCGAAATAAGAATGATGAAGGCGGGGATCGCCAAGACAGGACCCTCATCTTGGCACAGCCCACCAGGATGCACTCATTGTTGAACTCGCATGCAAAGCATCAAACAGTAGTGATCTTGTCAAAATTCGCAAGGGCCACCTGCTGTCGAGGCACAACTAGAGACAACTTCGAAGGCAAGGAGGCCACTGCTTCCATGCATCTAGCTGCAGCATGTGGGCTGTAGTCTAAACTCCTTAAAAGGGGGTTATAGGGGATTATATAGGGGAGATTGGAGATTTATAGAGGTTATTAAGGGATACTAAGAGTTTAGACTACGGCTCATTTCAAGCCGTCTGGTTTTGACACATACTGGCACGTAATCATTAAAGTAAGACATGCTGTATCCTCCCTTCGTGTGGGAACAGACGGGATTCATTGTCCATGTAGCTTCATGGAGTGCCAGTGAAATTTTGTCACCATAAAGTCCAAAGATTTGTTTCAAGGTGCCTGCCGCAAAGCTGAGCAGCCATCACATGTTCAGTAATTAGCGGTATGCTGCCTTGTGTTGAAAGTGGTAGCTAAATTAGGGGAGCGGCGCTACTTCAGGAGTCCAGTTTTGTAGCGCTAAAGTCGCCTTTGAGGCAGGCGTAGGCTGCACTTGGTGCAACGGCGAATACGCTTACAGCTTGCAGCTTCCAGCAATCCCTCAAGTAACCTGGGTTTTTCAAGTCCATGGGCTTAGGGCCCGCCAGTTGCTTTTTCAACCCCATCCCTCACTGAGCAACCCTAAACCCTAAACTTGTATTCTCTGCAGGTTGTCCGTCTCGAGTATGAGGCCTATGAGCCAATGGCGCTCAAGGCCTTCACGGGAGCCTTTCCCACACTCCAAGTAGATATGTTATAGTCCCTCTTAATTAAGTAGATAGGGGTTATATAGGGTTATATAGGGGTTATATAGGGTAAATTGGGGCTCAAATTGGGATAATGGAAAAGAAAATGGAAACTACAATTTAGGGCGGTCTCATATTACCCCCCCAAAATTGAGAATCAAATGGAAATGAAAATGGAAAATGAAATGGAAACTGGGGTTATACGAGCGTGATGCTAATACAATACTGCGCAAGGGCGGGCAGGAGCGGAGCCACGTGCCAGTTTCGAGTCAGCTACAGGCCCCAAAGTCATAGGATCCATCGAGCTCTGATGCACACTCCAGACCAAACCGTATACAAAACCTACAGGATGCAATAAGCCCATCAAGTCTGGCTGACTTTGGAACCACTGACATCTCAGATTCTCAACCATATGTATCCCTCATGCAGCCCTACCTAATATAGTCCCTATATAACCCCTATAAACCCTAGTAGTTTCCATTTTATTTTCCATTATCCCCAATATGTCCCCAACATAGGTAAGCCAATCCAAACAAGGCTAGTATCATCGAGCCACCCAGCTACTAACTGATCCAAAAGCGGTCCTTACCAACAGTACTTCCACAAAGCCCCTTTGCAATTCCTAGAGCTGGCAGTTTAGCCGGAACAAAGATTCTGATCCTCCTTAGGTCCTGAACCTACCACTATGGGCTATTAGACCCTTAGGGTGCCTTAATCTACCCTTAGTCGGGTCCTAATAGGGAATTTTAGGGTCTAATAGCCCATAGTGGTAACTGATCTTGCACACCAGGAGATGGAGAAAATATGCATCGACGTGCTGGCGGGCGCTTGTGGCAATGGGGTCAGGACCCAGCTGCTTTTAACACGATATTATGGGTTTAGGGTTTAGGGTCCAATAATGGGGTATTAGGGCCCAAATACCATTTATATTAGGTTTAGGGTTTAGGGTCCAAGGACTCAAATAATGGCATTAGGGCCCAAATACCACGTGTATTAGAGTATTTGGGATCCAAAATGGTTTTGGTACGCATAGATGACATTTTTGGAAATGGCTCTGTCTCAGGAGTCAAGATGACAATTGCTGCAAAGTTTTGATTCTGGGCACATAGTCATTTTCCCAGATGACAGTTCAGGTTTGTTTGCACTTGCAAACAGGATCCAAGTCCTACATCGGGTACTGTCATGGGAGCAGGAACCATCAGGCCGACTCACATGCACGATTGGTTGAGTCCTGATATGAGCTGTAGTCGAAATTCCTAGTATCCTCCTTAATAACCCCTATAAGTACAACACTCCCCTATATAAATTCCCATGTAACCACCTTTAAAGACTTTTATAATATCCCACTTTCATGACCCGTATACTGCTTCCCTACATGAGCCCCCATATAACCCCCTTCAAGGAGTCCAGATTCCAAATTTGGCTTCCAAGCTCGGAGCTTTCTAAATCCTTAGAACTGCCACTCTAAGCACTATTATACAATTATACTATAGCAATTGCCATGTTCTTTTCCATTATTCCTAGATTATCCCCATATAATCCCTGTATACTCACCAAAGAGTCCACAACCAACCCCTATAATACTCCCATAGAGTCCTCTTTCTGATCCCCATAGAATCCCCACATAATCCCCATATGACCCCGTACAATCCCTACATAACCCGTACATAGGGGTGAGTTAGGCTCGGTCTGCCACTGCTGGGCCAATCCATGCAACCTTTCAATATCTACAGGAAGTCACAGGAATACGGGCCAACAAGCAAGTATAGATCATATGGGTTCTACCGGGACATATGGGGATATAGAGTTTGGGGTTTAGGGTGATTTCCCACAAATACGAGTACCATTTTGGGGGTTCCTATAAGTCCTAAAATGAGGATTAGCGTATGGTCCCCCTAATTTTGGGAAACTACCATATGCCAATAACATGAGAGCTTCTTTGTATTGAAGTTCCCATGAAGAGACCTACAGGCTGATCAGAAGGTCTTCCCCTCCCTCATCCTACACTCTAAGCCCCTGAACCCTAAATCCATTCGCATTGCGAGCTCGTGAGGAAGGTGGCCTGCGCCCACCGCCTGGGGGTTGTTGCCCTGGAGGGGCTTGTGATGCAGTAGGTGGCGGGGTCGGGTTCAAAATTGTGGTCCTTTTTTGTGTCGCTTGTAACAAGGCCGCTAGTTTTTAGAGATGAAAGAAACCTGCACAGGTTCACGCCCTTTAGATTACACTTCGCAGCTTTGTGAGTGACGGACTGAGCTAGGCGGTTTTTGGCTTTAGGCAAATGGTCACCAGAAGAATTTATGCAGAAGAGATGAGCAAACCATTCTAATCCAGCCTGCGCTCACTTGCAACTGGACCCCAAACTAGACAATGCGCTAACGTTGCCCGTCTTCTCTGAAATCCTGCTACGACGCCGCTGTATCGTCAAAGTAGATCACCTGGCGGAGGTCCCGAGAATCGTGATTTCAGGCTATGTGAAGGACCCCGTGCAAGGAAGCCTTCTATCTTCTACCAGCCCCTACAACCCCTAAACGTGCCTAAACCCGCAATCAGTCAAATGACTTTCTCCAAACCCTAAACTCAAAGCCCTAAATCTCTACACCCCAATCCTGCTCTCTCAACCTATCCTAGTCGACGCCTGACTGGCTGAGGTGGTACCCCTAGCCGAGGCATCTGTACTAATCGCCGTGGCCTCCGAGCACCGTG
This sequence comes from Symbiodinium pilosum, assembly GCA_905231905.1. Taxonomy (NCBI): domain Eukaryota; class Dinophyceae; order Suessiales; family Symbiodiniaceae; genus Symbiodinium; species Symbiodinium pilosum. The sequence goes on from CAJNIZ010000925.1 coordinate 70,102, forward strand.
CAGAGGATCCCCTGTTGCCTCAGGGTTCGGGGATTTTGCCAGGGTTTAGGTGTAGAGTTTTGTTCAAGCTTTGGGATTTAGGGTTTAAGTGCAGGGGGGTTGGTGCCGGGTGCAAGGATTAATGGTTGTGCAGCATAGGGTGTAGGTTGAGGGTCTAGGTTCAGGGGCTTGTTCCGGGTTTGCACTGCATGAAACCTCAAACCCTAAACGCTGCCTCAGGGTGCGTACCAACTTGTGGTTTTCGGAAGAAGTACTCGCATTCGACATTCTGCAAGCCATTCTGCGGGCTCTTTACTGACGGCTTGGAAGAATATGGTTCCGTTTCTAAGGATCCTTGAGGACATAGAGACCCTTATTTGCAAATATGCCCAAACAATGTGCCCTGGAAAGGTTCTAAGCAGTGAGTAGGCTGCCTGCATGATCTGGAGAGAGCCTGCATCAATCAGCAGTGGTGATGGCTGCAAGGCTATGTCGCTTTATCGTGCACTCCGGGTTGGCATCACACCTCCTGGGCAAAAAGACGACAGTGTTTGTAATTTTGCAATTCGGATTGGAGAGTTAGATCTGAACACCCCAAAATGAACAAACTTCCAAAAGCTCCAGGGTTTCGCTGCGTGCCGCTACATCATTGACACGCTGAAGGTCCTGCAGGGAAAACAGGGACTGTGAACTTCGGGGTGAGGGCATGGGCCGTTGCAACCGCAGGTTCCAAGTAGACTGACGTCAAAGTTCTGCCCCGCAAACTAGATGATGGGAGCTCATCGTGTTTTTGGCACCAAAAACGCAAACAATTTGCGGGGCTTTCCTATCATCTGGCAGGGTGCAGAACTGAACGTGGCAGCGAGTTGCGGCAAGTGCCAATGCAGGATCACCGCAGATTATACTATACCCTGCGGTCATAGGGTAATTTCCTTTTTTGTGCACTGCTTAGATGCGGAGGAATGTTGAAACGCTACTACACTGCATCGTTCTCCTTCGTGTAGTGGAAGCCGCTCCATGCTCGATGTGGCACTTAGCTTCTCTTTTGCTCCTCTAAATTCCAATTCCAGCTCCCACTGCATAGAGACCAACACACCCAAACCATCCCAAACCTTGGACCCTGAAGAAGGGAACCTCACCTAAACTCCAAATCCTGCATCAAAGGCGACTCCAACTTACTCAAACAGCCCATGGCATTCGAAGGCACATGTCCCAATCTGGAAGAAGGAAATCTATGCTGACGGTGCAACCTGGAAGGCCGGTGGTAGGGCTTAGGTTTTAGGGTTTAGGGCTTAGAGTTTAGGGTTTAGGGCTCAAACCTTTGACTTACCTACAACTAAGAAATCACAAGCCCCCAACCAGCAGGTATATTAACATAGCCCATTAAGCTGTAGGCAGGTGGGGTGACAGATAGCCATGGTTTGTAGAAGATTCACAACATGCGGATCTCTTGGGTCCCCTGAAAGTGTCTGTCGGGATGAACGAATGTGCACTCTGAGTTTTGCACGCCCCCCTCACCCCCCCAGACTTAATTTAAGTTACTATATTGGGGAAACCGTGGGAAACCCTATTATTTACTATATATATATATACACACACCCATTATGGTAACTTAGTTGACCTACACCCTAAACTTCATACGCAAAACTCAAAGCGCTCACCACACCACCGGATCCGGAGCTAATTCTCTGCTAGTCCTTGTACCTGGACCTTGGAATATGTTTGGGCTATATAGGGATAATGGAAAGAAAATGGTACTACCCAAACCCTAAACCCTAAATAGTAGTTCCCATTTCATTTTCCATTATCCTTGTATAATCCCCATTACATATAAGTATACTATAGTATAGAAGTTTCAGTGGCTATGGCCCAGATTGACAGCAATGAGTCCCACCCAGACATAGCTCCCCACCCCATTCAGAGTCTGACAGTGGCAGATAAGGTAAGCTTGGCAGAATAATGCAATTTGACCCAAAATTCATGCGTATATTTCTGACGTGCTGCAGGCCAACAAAGAGTGGGATCCTAGCCACGCCTGATTGAACGGCCGGCGCAAGGCCACAAAATGTGCACAGAGACGTCTCGAGGGGTCATGGTGCTCCGCATGTTCGCCGCATACACAGTTGAGCACAAACATGCAGAAGGCGTCAAGACTTCAGTTCGGGACTCTGATGCTAATCAGCACAAAAGCATTTGGAACAGCCCAAGTTGAGCTTCAGAAAAGCAATCGGGCTTTGAACCAAGGTACGCCCCTGCATTTTCCGTGGTGCTTTAGGAAGCAAAGGAACTCCTTTGCTGCAACATCGCCTTGATAGCCTGGCAACCTTGAGTCGGAAGCCTGCTACAGTAAGACAACGCTGCAGCAATAAGATGATTCAGCAAATGCCCTGGCAGCCATGCGTGTTGATACCGGTACAGTTATGCCCACTGTCCTGCGCAAGTTATAGCATAGTATCCCACTCTGGAGTGTGTGAGATTTCGCCTAATGATTGCACGGCATTGCAATACTTCTTCGGGAGATTGTTCCGTCGTCTTTTGGCTGAAAGGCATCACTGCGCTGTCATGCATCCTTTGACAAGTTTTCATAGCATGCAGCAACCCGAGCTTCATGCAAAACCATGCGCAGATCCTCAACTCAGCTACCACTGCAGCTGATAGCTGCCAGCAGCAACCGACCAAGCTCATTGCAAGCAACCTTATCTTTAGCTTTGTGCCAAAGCAAGTGTACCACAAGACGTGGCGAATTTGCAATTCTGCAGACGAGACTTGCAGGCCCGCATGCCCGGTAAGAAGAGCATGACAAGTACAAGCCATCAGACCTGAAGCCCCCTTCCCAAATTGCTCGTCTAAATCAGTATGGCAAATCTAGGCTATTCACACATGGCATTCTCGACGTCGTCAAGCTGGAGTAGAGCCCAATATAAGTGTTTGTTGAAGAGGCTTTCCACGTCTGCTTGTAGATCTTGAGAAGATTACAACAGCTTCACTTCTGGGTTGGCCTCTTGGTGCAGTAGCAAACTCTACCATGGCTTCCTAGGCTGGCTTCGTTTTCAAGAGGGAAGGCGTTGAGTGGCAATGGCTTGAAGGTGTGTGAGCGAAGGGTGATCTTTGCAGCTTGCAATTGCAAATCAGCTACAGACATTCTATCGAGTTGTGAAGCAAGCACAGATAGCAGGTCAAGCACTCTCTGTGAGTTTTGGACAGCTGATTCAAAGACATTTGTTCACCTACTCCGGAGCCGTGCTACTTTGGAATTCTCCCGCGCACTCTGCATCCCCACGCATCCCGAAGGTTATGAAGGGTACCCACTTTTGAGAAACGCCCAACCCTACATGCAAAACCTATACAACACGGGGCCTCCCTTTCATGTCCAAAACCTCTGAGGGTGTTTATTATTATGATTACTGTTATTATGATTATTACTATTATTACTATTATTAATACTATTATTATTACTATTACTATTACTATTATTATTATTACTATTATTGTTACTATTATTGTTACTATAATTATTACTATTTTGTCTTCAGGCGGAGACCATGCTGCGGCAGAATGAGAATGTCAGCCCCAAGGCCGGTTTTCGTTACCCTATTATGAAAGTGTAACATCCCTTATCATTTGGACCCCCAAAAGGATATACTATGGCAGTTTCCATTTTATTTTCCATTAATCCCAATATAACCCCAATATACTATAGTAGTTTCCATTTTCTTCTCCATTATCCCTATATTACCCCCTTAAAGGTACCCCGAATTTTGGGTAACTCCATTATCCCCAAACCCTAAACCCTAAATAGTAGTTTCCATGTTCTTCTCCATTATCCCTATTTATCCCCAACATATACCCTCTAATCCCTATATAACTTTCGTATATGTTGCAGTGAAGCTCAGGGTTGAGAGGCTCGAACAATTTTGCTCCATGATTGCTTTGCATATGGTTCTTCTACTCATCAGGAGCGTAAATGCCCTGAGGATTGGGTTTGATGGGTCTGAATGCTTTCGTGTTTGCAACCTTCGCAACGTTGGGCATTCTTTATTTGTAGCGTCAAGCAGTCAGCAGGGCAGATGAAGGCCTAGATCTTGAAGTCCCGAGCCACCAAGAATAAGAGTTTTACTGATAGCCGCAGTGGCAACCAAGTTACTGAGTGCCCAGGTAGCAAGGTTCGATGAACATTATTCCTATAATTCACGTCCCCTACAATCAACATGACCTTTGCAGAAGCAGTCTTCAAATCAGTCATCGATGGCTGCTCCCGAACAGATTCTTTGGATAGCTGCACGACTCCTGATTCAGATCATGTGGCAAAAGGTGCAGTCGATCATCTGCCCTGTTTGCATTCTGGCACGACCTACTCCGCGGTAGATTACTATTATTATTATTGCTGTAATTATTACTATAATTATTACTATCATTATTACTATTATTATTACTAGAGTGCTGGGGCCCTGAAGAAGACTGAGGTCTTTAATCTGCTTATCCGTCAGATGACAGCAGCTGGCTCAGCAAGCTTTCGTGGCTCAGACTGCCCTGCGCTTCATGGCTTTTATTCGATAGTCCGGCGAGGGTTATGTCCATGTTCTGGGCTGCGGTCCTAAAACAAGGAGGGCCATGTTCATGAAACATCTCTTGAGGCACTTCCAGCCTTTCAGGGTTTAGGGGGAGTTATATTGCGATAATGGAAATTAAAATGGAAACTATTATGCAATTATAATGGGGTTAAATACGGTTTAAAGCTTCAGGGTTTAGGGTTTGGGGTGTAGGCTTTGCAAAGGCTTCCAAGAAGGGCGCTGAGGTTTCATTCGCAGAGCTTCTTGACGGAGATGGCGGTCTGAAGTCGAACAGCCCCCTGTGATTCTTGCTGTTGTTATGTTATTCCTATCAAGTACGATGACTCTTACTGGTACCGGTACTGTTCCTATTCTCATTATTCTACTCCGGTGGATGGAGGAAATCTTGCACCACCCCCATGCTAACAAATAGCACTATGAACCACATATGCCCCGCACCCCCCTGTAACGCTGGGGCTACAACAAATTGGGGTGGTGCAAGATTTCGTTTTTTTTCCCAGTAGGCCTGTTGCAGTATCACTGCCAATATTAACTTTTCTCCATCAACAGGATTATTATGGCTGTTAACATCATGAGGTACTCGTATTAATAGTCTTGCACCTACTTTTATTAACTAATTACGAACAGTATGGCTTTTGTGCCAATTGTTACTACCCCTATTCCCGGTACTATACCAACTTGACCAAGGGCATGCAGGTCCAGCCATTGCAATCTTGTTCTTGGGAGCTCTGGCGAGTCCTAAAGTTTGTAAGGCTTTTCCTGCAACCCCAACCCTAAAGACAGAAGCAGGTTGATACTGTATCATTTGTCTGCTATGGGGCCCTAATTTTTGCGGCGTTTTTTTCGGAGTTTCCAGAATTGCCAGCAATAAGGATGATGTCTGATGGAAGCTACCAATGGAGGCTCCCCACCTAAACCCGAAAAGAAAGACACAGATTCCATCATTGTAGGAATTTGGTTTTCCACAATTCTCCAGACCCGCTAAAGGATCCAAAAAATGGAACCCCCTTATAAGCCCCTAGTTTCCCCAGTGTATTAATGGGTTCAGATTGGGGGGCGCGGTCTCCGGTTTTTGGATCCTTTGGGGGGTCTGGGTCCCTTCAATCAAACAGAGGCTCTCCAGCAGGAGAAGCTGGACGGAGTACAGTTTGTGCCGAACCACGAGGCTGGGCTCTGAGATGGGAAATCGAAACAACAATTTATGCTTGGAGGGTCAGGGTGACGTAGTCACCAGGTTAGTAATGGGGATAAGTAGGGTTACTATATGGGTTATAGGGCTGATTAACCTACTTACCAAGTCCGCTGACCCTCCAAGTGGAGGTTTCTTCAACTATGGGTCCCTTCTCTGAGGCTTGTTTTGAGGTGTGCAGACATGGAACCTCCTTTTCAGAAACACCTATGCAGGGACCGCATGTTGCGGCAGTAATTGCTTGAGCGTTCAACTTTAACGTTGATGGGTGTAGGATTTCGGCTTCAAGGTTCTTGTTTCGAATTTAGGTCTCAGGATCGTTTTGCTGGTTTCGGGTGTAGCTTGGAGCTTAGGGCTACCAATGCACAAAGCCCCGACTTGACTCAGTACTTCCTTTTGTTGAATGCAATCCAGGTTGGCTTCCTATTGACACATCCTAAGCCTTTGAAACTCCAAAAGCAAGAAAACAGTCAGCGCAGGATCCTCTGGATGTGCAGGCGATTGTTGAAGGACCTACGCAGACTCCGCCGGGGCCACAAACACAGACAGCATAAGGATTCGGTATGACTGAGTCCTAAAAAGAGACCATAACGTTGATAACGCCTCTCTGGGCACCTTCCCCACCCTCAGCATGTCAGTAGTATTTTACGTGGGGATACTATGGTACCCAATACAGAGTAAGATTCTATCCTCCTTTTGGGGTATAGTATCTTATATAAGGAATATTATCTTACTAGGTTCAACCACCAAAAAAAACACTACGCATCTGGCCGCAGGATGTAAAAGCTTGAGTTCAAAGTTTCCTTTCTCTTGGGCTCACGTTTCCTCACGAGGCCCTTGCAATCCTCCGCTGTGGCTCCAAGACCCTCAATGGCAAGTACAACTTCTTACAACATTGCAATCCAATTTGTTTTCGTGCATGTTGAGGTTTACCCGAGTCAGATGCGGGTACTTTTATGATCCTTTTCTGGCACAGTGTAACGTCTGCTTCTTGTTTTCAAAGGCTTGTATTGGCCTGCAAGTGGACTCAGCAGTTGGCTAGTGTTGCCATTGTTAGATTTGGGATTCTTTCAGGGCAGGCAAGGTCTTCTGAGTGCGGCATTGAGGATTTGGCGCCTCAACTGTTGCTTCAGTGGCTGGAGGTTGGTTAAGCTTACGCTCAAAAGGCCGCTACTTCCCGTAGACTGCTGCGGAGTCTTCATGCTCCACCAATTCAGAAATGGAATGTCTAGCGGAACTCAGACATCTGACCCTCAGCCCAGAAACCAAAGGACCTGATGAGCCAGGCACTTCGTCGCAAGGTTTGGGCCCACTTCAGCTATCCTGTATCCCCCCCGCCCTCTTCCCTGCCATGGCGTCTCGAACGTTGGCCCTCGCTCTCGCGATCACGATGATCTCGCTGGGTGGCCATGCGGAGAACATGACGACACCGACTGGAAATGTGACAGCGCAGGCAAGGATTCTGGAAAAGGTTTGCTTTGCTTCCATAGCATTCTTTTCCACCAGCTGGTTATGGTAATCCCCAGGTGAGCTCAGAAGGCGCCTGGAGCAACTTCATCCATTGTGCTTGTGGCCTCAGCTGCCAGCACGGCGTGGGGAAACATGGAAGCTTGGACTTGGGACAGGGCTGCGCCTGCAACGAGTGCACCGCAGCTCTCCGCGGTGCTGACAAGGCTGCACCTGCTCCCCAGGAAACTGGGTTGCTGCTAAGGAACTTGATTTAAGCTGCCATAATGGGTATGTGTATATATGTATATATTTATATAGTAATTTATATGGTTTCCCCAAAATAGTAACTTAGCTTAAGTTCGTTAAGAGCAGCCCAGGAAAAGAATGCCACGGAGTTTGAGAAGGAGTTCTTTGCTTTGCTGTCCGAAGACTCCATGGAATGGGAAGGCCTCAAACGCAGGGCATGAAGGAAGGTAGCCCCCAGCATGCAGAGCTAAGCCCCAAAGTTCCCGTGAGGAGAGAACTGTACCTTGCGTTTTGCTCTAAAATTGCCCGCCTCATAGAAAAGTACGTGAACCTCAGACTTTCAGGCCATATCCAAGTTTGATGGAGCAAGGGAGGTTTTCGGCTACGACCTTTACACCCTCAAGTCCCTCACCCAGACAAGACACAACTTCCCAAAAAATTGGGAACCGCCACACTTGAACTTCAAGCGTGAGCAGGTGCAACGGTGCCCGGAAGCAATCTCGCGTACTGCCAGTGTGGATCCAGCACCTCAGGGACTGCCTGCCGAAGCTGCGCCAGGTGGGCAGAAGCCAATATGAGCTGTAGTCTAAACTCCTTAAGGGGGGTTATATAAGGGATTAGAGGACTACTATAGGGTCATTAAGCCGGATACTAGGAGTTTAGACTATAGCTCATATTGAGGCTAAGGAAGTTATGGCTTGGGCTCCTGTCACAACACGCGTCTCCCGTTTCAGTGCTACGAAAACATGAAGCATTGTCCCTTTCTAGATCTTACCAGCAACATGCTCACACTGACCCCTCGCAGCGCAGCACAAGCGGCAGCGGCAGCGGCAGCAAGAATAGAAGGAAGAAGAAGAAGATCGTCAGTCGCGATGACACACAGCTATAACCATGAAAACATCTAGCGACGACGAATTAGATGAACCCGAGAGCGAGTCATGTGTCTAACATTGCGCAGATGGCTATTTATACAGGAATTGCGAATTGCCGTAATCGTTGTAGCCGTAGACTAATCATCGAGTCAGGCAAAGACATAACCCTCCTTTGTCTGAGCATCCTACCGACTCTATAGAAAGCATCGGGAGCGCCTTAAGTAGACCACAGGCAAAGTTCAACAGTCTCAAGTCTCAACCCGAAACTGTAAATGATTCAGTTTTGTTTGGCACAGTGTCTTGTAAGAAAGGTCCTTTCTGAGGGCCTGGGGGTTGTTAAACAGTTGCATGGGTTCCTTACATGCAAAGGCTGCTGCAATTCCACACTCAGGTCGCGCTGTTGTGACAACTGCCGTTGTGGAGTGGAGTGCAAGAAGTTCATTGTGTGTCTCGGACTTCAGTAACTGCAATTTCATGACTCCCCAGTTGCTTGGCGAAACTGACAAAAAACCTTAATGGCGCTTAATCCCTATCATGCTATCTATATTCACCCCCCCCACCCCCCACCCGCCCTTAAGCGCCAGTAGGACAAGTGAACTTGGAACGCAGGTGGGGTGTCAGAGGCGCTGCTGGCTGGTGCGTGAAACGGGCATGCAAGCCATGCCGATGGGGCCGATGAGCTCTGGTGAACAGCAAGGGCTTTCTCCCAAATTATTGTTCTTCTTACTATTATTAATAACTGTTGCTATTATTATTCCTACTTTTGTTGTTATACTGGTTCTATTAATCTTGTCTTCTACTAGGATAGCTCGTGTATTTTGCAATCCTCGGTGGCGGCATGCATTTACGGTCTGAGCAGAAGGACCTGTGATTGGCACGTGCAGTCACGCGCAGATGCGCTCGTCTCCAGAGCTGCATAGTCTTGTTTGGCTCAATTTTCGGCAGCTACTGCACTGTCTGCACTTATAGTCATGTGCCACATTACCCGTGGTGGTTGTTCGACATCTTGAAATCTGACTCCAAGCAGCGAAACGGAACCTATTATAGTATAGAAAGTATAGAACAACCTTCACGCGAGATTTTGGAATGCCATCTTGGGAGGAAAGTGTGTGTGAGTGTATGCACCAGCCATCCTCACCACCAGACCAGAGCTTTGTTTGCAGAATTCGAAAAGGAAAGTTGTGTCTCCTTGGCTAATGGGGGATGTGTAGGGTTTAAGGTCTATAGGGCTTGCATGATTAGAGTACGGAAAGTGGAGAGCACAAAGACTTGCTGGGGTTTGCCTGTAGAATCCTAGTAGGGACCGCGCCCGTGTCCTTTGTAGTTCCCATGCAGCAGTTGGGTTCCCGTGGACGTCCCCATTGTGAGTGCCCATCTTGCTTGCTGACTCCTCACGTGGCAGGAGCTTCTTAGACGCAAAAGGAAGTTTGTTGGAGCAGCGGCTCGTGAGACGCAAGCACTACCACAGTTCATGAAATGGCATGGTTTTGTTTTGTTGGAATCGCCAAAAAAATGTTTGCTCCGCACCCCATAATCCACTTGCAACCCGATTCCCAGCATCCTCAGACTCCAAACTTTGCTCAGCCTCAACCACCGCGCCCTGTCAAGCTGTACATGTACATCCAAGAACCTCAAAAGCACGAGCACTTATCAAAACTCCCCCAGGCGAGCAAGGTAGACTGGTGTCCGATCAACTGTGCTTTCGTTATGATTACTACCTGAACCGGCTCTCTTTATGATGACTATAGAACAAGAGACACGAGTGACATCGAGTGACTGCAATTGCAGCAGAAGACAACAACTACAAAGTCAGACGAGGAAGAACAGCAACGGAGCTGTGCTTCTGCTAACGGGCATCGAACAGTCAGGAATTACGGCTGCATAAGAATCTGCATCACGACCTGTCGGAAAACTCAAAAGCAGCTGAACCGCAATGCCGGTGGACATGAAATTCGCAGTTCGCCGAGGTATGAGGGGGGCACTTACCGCTTGAAGATCGTGATTGGCGCGGAGTTTCCACAACAGCCACCACGAGCAGCTGAAGTCTCAGTCAGGTTTCGATGCTCTGGGGATTGTACTTGCTTCGTGCAGGGAGGACAGCAGGCTGGGGATTCAGTGAGAGGAGCTTAAAGTTGCCACAGGCCAGAAGCGTGGTGATTTTGCGATTCTGACGCGATGCTTTTAAGTAGATGCCAGGGAAATCGCAAGATGGAAATCCCAAGCAGCCCAAAGCACGTAGAAGTCAGATATAGCAGCAGTAACATGATGAGGAACCCAGTAGTTCCAGGTGCGCTTTACCACAGGACCTTACTTTACTAGCAGGCTTCGGGCTCCGCGTTGCGCTGTTTGGCCTAAGTCCTCCAGGTAGATGCGCGAGCTTTGCAATCTAGTGTAACCAATCGGTCCCCCTTTCACACTGATGACGACGAACCATGGTTCCGAGAAACTCCCAAACTATGCTAGTGATAGAAATATGGGAACAGAAGCAGCAGTGCAGAGATGATGTGTTCACAGCTGTGGGTATGAGTCAGTCCTCTGATCTGTTGTGCAGGGCCTTCCATACCAAAAAGAGCGCTGCGCAGCCAGCCAAACCTTCATGAGCATGCTGAAGTCTTGCTCACAACTCACAGCAGGTCTATGAGGGACCCAGTGGTTCTTTGTCCCTTAAATCCCTGTATTCCCCCAGTTTCCATTTCATTTTCCATTTTCTTTTCGATTTCATTCTCCATTATAGGGGGATAATATACTACATATACCCAATATTTTCCATTTTTTCCATTATCCCTCCACAACCCCAATATACTATAGTAGGTTCCATTTTATTTTCCATTATCCCAATGGAATCATAGAGGGGCACCTGGGGTTGTCCCTTAAATCCCTATATTCCCCCAGTTTCCATTTCATTTTCCATGTCCTTTTCCATTTGATTCTCCATTACAAGGGGATAATGTACTATATATACCCAATATAGTAACTAGGGGCGCCTGGGGTTAAGGAAGATCCCATCCGGCTTGGAACTCAGGTCTTCTTGACGAAGATCTTTCACCCAAACATTTCTCAAACCGGCGACGTGTGCGTGAACACGCTGAAGAGGCTCAAGCTATCTGTGCGACACAGATGGCTGGCATGTCTGGGAAGCGGGGGATCATCACCTGGAGAGCAATAGCAATTTCCCATAGGTCCACGGTTTAGAGTTAAGGGTTTAGGGTTTAGGAGGTCAGTCAGATCAGTAAGAACATAGGAAGCATAAACGAACTAAATTCAAGAAGACAGCTGCAACTCCCCAAGGCCATTCTGCCTCTATCTGCTGCGTCTCAAGAACCCATTGTATACATTTATGGGTGTGTATATACATATACTAGAATGTCGCTTTGTAGCGCTCAGCTGTTGTAGTAGAAGACGGTATATACATAACCGTAAGAGAGATTTGAAGAACGATTGTAGCATAGTTTCTTCCGACATTCCTTTTGCCAGGCACTGGTCTTAAATCTAGGTTAGCTTTACCACGGGACCTCGAGTCGTAAGATGAGGGTGTGCCAAAGTTGTGGTCCCTATCACACATACCCGCAAAGAATTCCATCCGGCACAAGGGAGTGCCCAAAGAAACTGCTGGATCGACTGAAATCCGTGAATACTGAAAGTATCCTGAAGTAGAGTCTTCTGCATGTTTGCAACGTTTTCGGCTTCCATAGCTGGGCAGGTTACGTGTTCACAACATTTTTAGGCATTGCTCCGCCAGAACTTGAGCCGCAAGGCCTCAGAAAGCAAGGCAAGATCAGCGTCGATGGTTGCCCAAGCCAAACCCATGAAATAGCCTTCGATGTGTCGCCCAACCTGCAGGGATTGGGACCCGCAAAACTGGTCCCTCGCGCATGTGCTGCAGGTGTGGCCTGCATGTGTTCCTGTGTGCTAATACCAGTGAACGTATTCCTTACATATGCATAGACATTCTGACAGAAGGGTCACAAGCGAGTGGGGTGCATAGAAGAAGCTGGAGTCGAAAGACGAGTAGCACAGGGTGCAGAGCTGTCAGCGTCAACAACTCCCTGTATCCTTGGGATGTGCGTTCCGGGATTCTCTTCAGTGCTTGAGTTGTTTAGGAGTAGTAGGAGTGCAGGCCTTCTGGAGAACTATTGCCCCCAAACACCAGTGGCTTCCAAGCAACGGACGTAGATTAGGATTGGCGCCTGCTACCTGGGGCGCCAATTGGTGACATTCAGCAAGTAAACTTCCCCCTGTTTGCTAAATCCCCTTGGCACAATTATTTGCGACCAGCCTTCCCTGCCAAGGTGACGGGATTAGGTCAGGCTTGTGGCTCCAAGCTAAGGCATGCAAGTTAGCAGCTGAGCTGCGCCATGGTCACTATCTGATTACCAGGGCTCGCTTGCATGGTGCGACGCACGGTTCAGCCTGCCCGGGATGCGACGTCCACAGCTAGAACTTGCAGCAGGAAAGTCTGATTGTCGCATAGTATGGACTAGAAGATTGGGTCCCTGTAGTAGGCTTCTCTATAACCCATTCCTGCACCCCTTAGAAATTAGCAAGAAGGGCTGAAGTGGCAACAGGTGATTCGCTGCTTGCTCATCGTGCCTTTTCCAGAGTCCGCTCTGAACGAAGAGGCCAGCACTAGACATGTTTTCAGGTTTTGGGTGCTGTTCCTTTGTAAGATGCAGGCCTGCAATTCAGGTATACATAGGTATACTTATGCAAGTCCGAAATCGCTATGGTTTGTCGGTGATGGGGCGATGATTGCTGGGCTTCTGCAGGCTAAACAAGAAGGCACCTGTACAGTTGGTGAGGATGCTGGAGCCCTCTAAGGCAGACTGATAAGAATGCAACAACCTTGTGACCTTATGCTATACTTTTCAGAAGCAGCCACAGAACAGAGAGAGCTCTGTCGAAGATATGTTGCATTATCTTGCTCGTTACTTTTTGTGCTAGTTGCTTGTTGGCGAGGCCACATGTCGTTGAACAGCCAAGGGCCAATCGTTGCTCGCATTTGCGGTCGAAACCGCGTTAACCGCCAACCCCCAAGAATGTGAATAAGTATTTGAAAATAATCTGAATAGATAGAAGAAAGGTAAAACCAAGGAAACCAGAAAAGGTAGAAAAAGGGTGAAGACAAGGTACATGGAAAAGGTGGGAGGGAGGTAAACCAAAGGCAAAACCATGCAACTTTGAAAACCGGACTTTAAGATGGTAAACATCGCGAGAAAAAAAAAGCAAAGGCAACACACAGGTAGCTCCTGGCCATCGAACATGTGGGATTTCCAAGGATTCCAAGGAGTCCCACGAGAAGGGTAGGAAAAAAGGTGGAACAATGTGGATCAAACAAAACCAAGGTACACAAAAGGTAACATAACGGCAAAAAAGCATTTTCAGAAAGGCAAAAGAAAAGAAATGGGTAGTTCCTTGCGTTGGCATAGAAAATGCTAAATCCTTATTCACAACCCAAAGATGTCGGGAAGACAATGTTAGGTCGCTTTTGTACACCGTACCCACGCAACTGATTATCTATCATCCTTTAGAAATGCATGTGCGCCAGGCTGGACGCCTCTTCATGGAAAGCTACAATGAGCTGGGGCCCAAGGCAATACGGTAAGCGAAAAACTAGGATGGCTTCGCCCCCGCACTCCGAAGCCTTTTGCTGCCCGGACCTGCCACCATGAGTAGCGGTGATCCTCATTTTAGCAATGCAAAGGCCGGCACCAAGCTTCATTCGCCACAGTCCAATGAAAAGCTGAACCTCGCAGCCGTAACACAATAATGATAGTAATAGTAATATTACCAATAATAGTAATAGCAATTATCTTGATATTAATAATTAGTATTGATAAGAATAAGAGGGCACTCGAGGTTTTGTAGGGCTGGAGGCACAGCCATGCTCTCTGCACAGGTTCTTCCCTGCTTTCGCTATTCTAGTAGATGCCCCATGTCAGCCACCCATTCGGGTAATATTAGGGATAATGGAAAAGAAAATAGAAACTACAGGGACTATTGGGGTTATGTTGGGATTATGTAGGGCTTCTACTTAGCTCCGTCTGCTTTTTCAACCCCGGGCCTGCTAGCGCCAGGTCTGGAATCTGGAGCACACTCCAGGTCCTCAGACTGCCAGTACTCCTCCTACTACGTTCCCAAGACGAGTCTTCAAGATAGGATTTCAGATCATACCGGAATCTCTGTATATCAATTCAGAACGTGCATTGAAGGCCTTTGAACGAGTAAGTCTGTCAAGGATTCCTTTCTTCAGTTCCTACTTGGAGCCATCACACCGAGGTATTACAGCCATGCAGCCCATGCCTTAGTCCGTGAAGGGGCTTCAGAACTGCGAGTATGAAAGTTAGGGTTTAGAGCACTTGGCATAGGAGTAGTGTTTGGGGTTTGGATACGAAGTCTTCCAGCTTCAGGTGTAGAACCCTAGGGATCCAAGTATGCAAATAATGACTACATTGGGCCCTAAAGTCTGTACCAATTACCTACATTGGGCTATTTGGGTCCCTGGATTTATCCTAAACCCTAAATCCTAAACCCTAAACCCTGAATCCTAAACCCTAAACCCTTTGGATCCCCCGGGGATTGTTTAGGCTTGAGGCTTTGGAGCTCAGGCTGCGAAGGCTTGGATCAGAAATTCTGGTTTAGATCTTTGAAGGGTCGAGGCTTATTCGTACATACGAGAGATGCAACAGCTGCAACTTGGAAAGCAGCCGTACTGCGCATACTTGAAAATCTTGAAGGAAACACAGAACCCCCTCAGCCGTTAGGATCCTCATGGCGTTTCCTCATGCTTTCACTTGCAGGGATGTCTTTAGGTCGCGAGTATCATCGTCAATGTCGCTCCTGCGACCATAGTCAGCAAACTATTCTTCCTATTCCCAAAAGCACGGTTCCGGTTCAACTACCCACCCAACAATTCTTCAACAGCATCACTTCAAAAGGGACTCGGATTGTTTTTGGTCCCTGGAAGGGACTCCTAACGAACCGAAAGCCCGCTTTTTGCACTCACCACAGGCCATGATGAACCGAGTCCACGCCGTGATTGTGACGGAAGCCTGGCAGCATATTTTTGGGCTTAGGGCTTTTGTGGGGTGGTCAGTTATTGTTACCTGCAACTTCAAATTCTGGTGTATGTAGACAAGCAACCTCGGGTTGTTAGATATTTATAACTCGGCCAGATGACTGTGTCCCTTCAAGCACGGAAGCAAAAGTCTATAAATTTATCACGCCATGGCTCATTGAAGAACCCTCCTACTCCTCCTACTACTACTACTACTACTACTGCTATTATTACTCGTATTTCTAGTATGACTGCTATTGCCACTACTATTAGCATTACCATCATGACCATGGTTACATCATTGTCAATACAATTTCTACTCCCGGCTGCTGGCCTACGGCCTACCTTTTGAAAAGCAGTATTTTTACAGCCTACTGCAGGATGCCACACGGTTTAGGGTTTTAGGGTTTTGGGTGTTAGGATTTTAGGGTTTTAGGGTTTTAGGGCTCAGGCACAAGCAGCCCAGGAAACTCCTTCCAACTTGGCCAACACCCCGGAGGCAGGCGACAACTCTGAGGACTGGGGACGGGGCGGGCTGATCATGGGCTTTCATAGAATGACTCAGACAAAGACCTCTGGGCACTGATACGACCTAGAGTTGTGACCGTAGCTCCTACCCTTCACATGCGAATCTTTGCAAAACAAATTGTAAGGGCCACTGTTGGACTGAGGCCTGGGCTCTTGTTTTAGATCATGGGTTGTCCTTGGTCCGCACAAGACACTGGCATCAGTCTCGTCCGAAGAATCCCAGCACCGCCAAGAGCCGCGGGCAACAAGGGGTTTCAAGTTCTTTTGGCCGCAGACGAAGCCAACAAGGTTCTGGCACGCAAGGTGAGGCTAACTGTGCACCTGAACATTCCAGATCATTGACGCCTCTATGTCACACCGGCGCGGTTTTGGACGCTTTTCCGTGACCTACCAAAAGGCCTTGCACGCTTACCTTTCAATCCCTAGATACTCCCAATAGAGGTACATCTTGAAATAAGCTTGGCGGTCCTGGAGAAAAGCTTATCCCAGGCGCCAAGAGATAGACTCTATACCCTGACCTAAGCCACGAAGGTGTATGAAAACCGCCACATGATCAGTTTCACAATATACTGCACAGGATCAGTTTCGCAATTGGGGCGGGGTCTCGCTGGCTTTTGAGGACCTGGAGCTCGCCAGAAAGAAGGCGATGAAGCAGGTGATGGACGTCATAGTTTACGGTTCAGGGATTTTGGGGTCATGTTTAGGGTTCAGGGGCTTGGACTGGGCGCTTATTTGTATGTTGGGGTTCCTATGTTTTCCTACTAAACCACTTTTACTTGGTGGGGGATCAGCAAAAACGGCTCCGAGCCATCTGCCAGCAGACTAGAAGCTTAGAGATGAAGCTCATTTCCATCCCTGTGAAAAGTTCGTGTGGACATTTAGAACCTCAACGTAGCTGTCTTCCTTGCCTAGCAAGATTCATCAATATTCCAGCTGAGCCCTGATTGTTGACTCTGTTCCTTGTAGTTCAGATTATGACTGGGATTCAAATCCTTATGACGTACCGCAGGTCCCAAACGAATGCGGCTCAATTAATCAGAGGCCCGCATCATGTTGATATTGTTGTCGTCGCCGCTGTCGTCGTTGTTGTTGCTGCTCAAAGGCTCGCACTTGCAAGTTTTTGGAGCAATGGCGAAGGGAACTGCGAAGGGTTTGCGCAGCTCGTTCCGGTTTGCTTGTTGGGCTTGATGCCAAAAGAAAGTTTCAGCGAGTGCACAGGCCAATGACGTGAGTTTTGACTGATGGTATAGGGCGTGAATGTGCAGCCTAGTTGTCACATACGCGAGGTACTTCTCCTGGCAAGAGGATGTGAAGTATTTTTTGAATTTTACCGACAGATGTCCCAGTCTTACGTAATATTAAACGTAGACGTTCTTCAAAAGCATCCCTTTGCAATCCCAGCGAGTTTTCCAGTAATCCTCTTATACCGTCCATTTCATGCCTGGCGTCCCTTGGGTACCCTCCGTGAAATTCTGCAGAAGACTCACTGATGTGAACTTTGTGCTGTTGGAACGGCCGCCAAAATTTGTTGGCTTCAGCTCTGAGTATACGCCTCCACGCGAACGATATCGAATCATGAGGACTCCTGGGAGAGTTCAGAGCTCACACGCTTGAAGTTTCGAGGGGTGCTCCTTTGCTTGGATTTCTGGCTTCTGGTTGGCCTTTGGGATATCAAGCTATTTTCCCTTATTGGTTTTACCTGGACCCTATGTACTAACATCTTTCAGAGGGCTCCGAAGGCCAACCAGGGTTTTGGACTTAGAGAACGGATGTTTTAGACAGGTGCGGCCGGGCTCTAGATGTAGGTGCATTTTTTGGTGATGGAATCCCTTCCGAGATCTGGGACTGTAGTTGCTTGTGCTACTTCAGGCAAATTGGACTTGAGGCATTGCAAGATTTGCTCGAGGAACTGCATGTGCTGCAATCAACACATTAGTATATATGACTTAGCACGGACGCGCGAGCTGTTGCATTGAAATTCACTGCGGATGGCCAGTGCCGTGTCACGTCAATCAAGTGCTCAAGTGCACATGTAAGCACTGTCCCTTTGTCAGAACAAAAACTGACCCCCAAGCACCTGATACCCGCACATTGGTAGGGGCCTAGATAATTGCTGATTCTGACTTATGGTCTGGAATACATCAAATAGCCCTCAAAGCGAGATTGGTAAGTTGTAGGTCCTTGCACTAACCCTGAAGCTCCTGAGCATCCAGGACCTGACAGTTTATGCAGCTCGGCTGGTCTAGCTTAGTAGGGGATACTCGAAGAAAATCCCTACATAAACTCTATAGATATATATATATATATAATAGAATATGATATGATATTGTATTCCCCCTGGTGCCCTACTCACCCCCAGTAAGCCAGAGACCTTGGTTTGCAATCCTGCTGGCCATTTGGGCCCAGGTTCGGGGATTTCTCGGCAGCCCCTGTAGCGAAGTTGAGCCATGTCATGGGGTGCTGAACCTGAAAGCCTGGGCTGCAGTAACTGTACCCCATGATC
Organism: Symbiodinium pilosum; assembly: GCA_905231905.1. Classification (NCBI taxonomy): domain Eukaryota; class Dinophyceae; order Suessiales; family Symbiodiniaceae; genus Symbiodinium; species Symbiodinium pilosum. The sequence goes on from CAJNIZ010000925.1 coordinate 88,493, forward strand.
CTTCCACATGCGTAACTTGGGTTGTAGGACAGGTGCAGATGTCAGAGAGTTGGGATTGGAACTGGGGCATCTTTTGATCGCATGCAGTCTACCGCGTCATCATAATCAGGGTCGCAGTGAGAATGCATCCTCAACTTCTGGGCATTTCAACCCCGCAGGTATTCATTTCACAACAGCCTTAATTACTGGTTCTTAGTAGGGAATATGGGATTATAGCATATAGGGATTTTATAGGGGTCGTCTTCCAGTGCTCCCCACTAATCCCCAGTAAGAATAGCTGGGTGATTGCAGGGCCTCGCCTCGACGCAATAGTGATGATGTCGGTCGAGGGCTTCATGTACAGGCCCAGGCAAGTAAGAAGGAGGTTCTCCCAACCTGCTACCCGGGCCCATGGTCAAAATCTGTCTCTACTCGGTAGCTTGCGCAGCTAGGCACCTTCCCAAGTAAGAAATGGCGGCTTTCAAAAATCAGGTGTGTATGCAAGTGCTCGCCTTTTGAAGGGCAAGCCCAAATCCAGATTCCTCCTGAGGCGGTCCGCACGCGTTTCACCACACCGAACCTGAATTAGCAATGTCTTACCGTGGACAGCCACGCGCTCAGACTTGCTCTGGTGATTGGTGGTAAACGAATGGAACAGAAAATTGAAGCTACTATCTTGAAGACTTGACTTTAGTAGGGGCTAGGGAATTGGTTATATGGACCACTTACCCGTATTGTGACTTCACAACCAGTAAGTTTGGTGACTGCATTTGCTTTCCTGGACAACTTGGCCATTTTTTCTGGATTATGGGTCCTTTCCAGGGGTCGGTGCGACTAGAGAAGCATTATGTGATGGCTGTATAGATGGGGACTTCGATTTTCGGAAGTTTTCGCTTCAGCAACGGACGAGGCAACATCTCCGCCGTAGTGTGATTTGGTAATGTGGTCGTTGTTGAGTTACGTACGACATGTTGGCAAAAGAACAGCCCCTGTCCTTGCAGAAGAACTTATGAAAAATGAGAGCCGGACCCTGGCTATCAGGATGCCCACAGGCTCAGAGACAAGGAAGACCAACAGCTTGGGCAATATTATAGGGTCAAGTGCATACCTTCATAGCCGCAGGCCCGGCTGTGCTGTGATGCATAAAGATGTAAGCCATAATCTAAAATTCCTTAACGGGGTGCATAGAAGGGATTATACAGGGGACTAATATTAGGGGTATTAAGGGGGATACTAGGAGTTGAGACTATGGCTCATGTATGTCCGTGCTCGTAGTAGCCGGCACCCCCGCCCAACAATACAGTAGACAGCCGTTGCCGTGAATTCCAAGAATATGAAGAATATGGATACCTAATCTTCCCCCAAAAGGGGTTGTCTAGCGGTGTGTCGGGGAACGGACAAGAGAACGGAAACTACCATGTTGTTCACGACTTAGGGCCAAGACAAAACCTTCCCACACCCCTAACAACTCATATTCCCCTCATCATAGACTGGTACTATATGGGGGCTGAGTATTACTGGGCGGAGTGGTGCATTATTCGATCTGCATGCTAGAGTTCATGCTTGAAGTCTCCATGCTCTAGGTAGCGGCAGGGAGCGCAAGAGTAAGTCTCTCAGTTTTTTTGCAAGGTCGAGCCCGCTCATGAGCAGCAGGCCTGGTAGAAGGGGCTCTGTCATGAGTTCGGTTGACAATGCAATTCAGGCCCTTTTGCTCGTCAAAAGGTTTGCAGGGGGAGCCTGTGGTTTTTGCAATGGCCTAATTAGAGGGCCTATGTACAAATTACAAAGGTAGGCCCTACATGCGCCATGAACGCACAAATTGTCACTCCCATGTGTGAACCCCTAGCATCTCCCTTAGTAACCTCTAGAATAGTCCCCCATATAATCCCCTACAAAACCCCCTTTAACAGGAGTTTAGACTACAGGTCTTGTAGTGTTGTGTTGGCGGCTACCATTGATGACGGGTCATCGGATTTTAGACGTCGAGCCTCACGGGCCATGCAGCGAAACCATGCAAGAGATCTGATAGGAGAGAGTGCCTGGACTCTGTCTGTACCTCTGGTGTGGAAGACTTGGTCCAGACAAGCCAAACAGGCCTGCTACAGTAATTAGCCTCAAATGATCCCGATGATGCAACAAATCTACGAATCTGTGGTGCCTTCAAAAGGTTGATCTAGGCACTTGCCATCTTTGCCGGATAGCCGTGTAGGCCACCGTTGGCGTGAATCCAACCTGGGAGTTCTGGCCCTCACCCCTAAACCCTGATACCCTAAACCCTAAAACCCCAAAAAGAACTCCGACTGCGACCCTGACATGCGCCTGCCTCTTTAGCACACGCCTTGATCAAAACTACTAATGGGTTATATACCAGGATATAAGGGGCTATACTGGGTGTAGAGGTTATATGTATCTACTGCCAAATGCAAGTATATCCAGCTGTTGGATGTTCGGATGCTGTAGAGAATATGAGGTCAAGGAATTGTCACGAAGAAGTGCTGAAAGGGACGTTGAACTTCCTGGATCAAAAACGAGAATCCTGGTGAAGCCTGATGCCAGGACTATGGTTCCCTAAATGCCATAAACCCCAACCCATTTAGAGAGTTTCCAAAAATCCCTGTTACTACACTCCTCATCTTCGGGACCCTGACACAAGGACCCCATGTTTTGGCAACCCCCGTGTGTGTAGATTCTTTCGGCAAAGCCTGGTCAGGTCACCGACCTCCAGGTCTGCAGATGTAGGGTCCTTTCTGCTTCAGTGTGACTTGGCATTCATGTTCTTTTATCAAGGGTTGAGCCTGTATGTGGTTTCTAGTCTGAGTCTGGTATGTTCAAGATATGAGTGTGCATTGGCTGTTGTCCTAAACGGGGCCCCATGTAAGGGGGTCTTAAAAAAGCTGAAGTATGGGTCCCCCATATAAGGGCCCCCTTAAGTACCCCATAAGTTAAGTACCTTAACCCTAAACCCTAAACCCAAAACCAACCATTTGTGCAAGAGCAACTTTGGTGCTTGCACAGCTGCTGCAGCCCGCAGAGTTGTGGGAAATGTGGGGTTTTCCCGAAATTAAAGGTACTTTCCTGGAAGGTCCCGCTAAGAAGGACTAGTATTTTGGGGGTCTACTTTGGGGTCCCACATTCAGGGAAACTGCCATGTATACTCCTTCCGTGTTACAGCGGCAAAGGACTTCGCGGGCAGAACCTTTCGTGGGATCAGAGAGATTGCAGGCTCTAAATTTAGGCTCTTCTTCCAGGGATCCCTCGGCTGAGCGTTTCTTCCTGAGCGGTTCGGTCAGCCGAGGTAGTAAGCTTTCAAGATGGACAGTTTAACCCTAATGCGCAGTCACACCCGGGGCCCCTAATTACCAATCCCAGCGATACATGGGATTCATCGAGTACTGTAATTACAAATATCCCGTTTCTTATGAGCTCCTTAAGACACCCGGGAACAGGTGGGGCTGCCCCCAAATAGGAAAAGCCAGTGAAAGGCGACCGGTAAGCATCCTTTGAGAATTTATAAGGTAGCTTCCGTAAATAAAGGAACCCAAATATATGTAGACCCCAATATATTATAATCTTTATTATGGGGACCCCCAAGAAGCTACCCCTATTGTGGGAAACCCCCCATAATGCTCAGGCCACGATTCTCGTGGATGTTTTGGCGTGTGCCTGCGGACGTTTGTGCTGCTGGCAACTGTGGGGCATGCTCCTCAGAGGCTTCATGCCTGGTCCAAAGTAATGTAGACCCAATATTGGGGTTATATTGCGAAAATGGAAAAGAAAATGGAAACCATTATAATAGGTTATATGGGGGCTATATTGGGGTTATATTAGGAGAATGGAAAAGAAAATGGAAGCTACTATTTAGGGTTTAGGGTTTAGGGTGTAGACCCGTGATTAATAAATCCCCTCCTTTTTGAGCCTTAGTATGAGCTATAGTCTAAACTCCTCAAAGGGGGGTTATATGGGGGATTTTTTAGGGGACTACTATGGGAGTATTAAGGGGGTTACTAGGAGTTTAGACAGTAGCTCATATGAGGATCCCGAGTATAATCCCTATTAAGGGGAGGGGTTTGTTAATTAGGGGTTTACATTAGGAGCTACAGTTGGGGCCCATAGTTTGAAGGCTCATGTATACCCTGAACCGCTGCGATAATCCACACTCTAGAGGAATAGGGGATCCCTTCTAGAAGAATATCCGAGCCATATGTATTCTTGGGATCCCAAAAGGCAAAAGTAAATCATACCAAGTACCAGTAGCACATTGAAGCAAAAGTAATAAGAGCTGGAGTGAGAGGCCAGAGCAAGAGTGTGACTTAGAGGATTAGTTTCCTGAAGCAAGGGACCCCAATCTAGATTCCAAACATACTATCGTCCTTATTTAGGGACCCCCAAAACGGTACCCCTGATCTTGGGAAACCTTTAAGCCCTGTAAGCCCTTATATAACGCAGTTGCCATTTCATGTTCAATGTTCTTTTCCATTTGAGTCTCCATTATCGGGGTAATATCCCTATATGTCCCTATATACCCCTTTAAAGGGACCTAGGGTTTCCATTTCATGTTCCATTTTCTTTTCCGCTTGATTCTCCATTACCCATAATTTTGAGAAAGCCCTAAACCCTAAATAGTAGTTTCCAGTATCTTTTCCATTATCCCAGTATTACCCCTATATAATCCCTATATAATCCCTATATCCCAGTATTTCCCAAACCCTAAACCCTAAGGAATAAGAAGCAGAGGTAGCTCAAGAAGTGAAGCTCGGCGTTCAATTCCTAATAGACGTGTTTAGGGTTTGGGGTTTAGTTGGGGTTTAGGGTTTGGGTTTAGGGTTTAGGATTTAGGGTTTAGGGTTTAGGGATCAGGTTTCAGAATCAGCTTTCCTATTCTCATCGTCAGAGTAAGCAAGTAAGTGAGCCTCCCTAGACCTTAAACCTCTTTAAGGCTCCTGAATCTAAGTAAGAAGAACTTGAAACCTATCTGTAAGGTTTTGCAAATCGATCAAAATCTAGTTAAAGTCAGATACAGATTATTTGACAGTCCTTCCTATGGTAAGCTGCCTCTATTCTTCTAAGGGTTTTCTATACATGAAGAGAGACCCTCTCACGCAGGCTCCATCTCTCAAAGTGAGCTACGGAATCTAATTGAATAGGTCAAAAAGCTAATTCCTCAAAACCAATCATAATCAATCGAACCCCATTTTGAAAATCAAAAAAAAAAACACGAGAAAGATCCTTCTACTGTTTCTTAGGGTCTGGGATCAATTTTCTTTAGATCTAAGGGTTTTAGGGCTCAAAAACTGCCAGTGCTCTTGTGCCCCTAATGTGGCCGCAAAACGTCTTTGAAGCTATGGGTCTTTATTGAACAAGAGCACGGATTAATCCCGCGAAAGCGCCCGCGGTTAAGATAAATGCGAAAGGGGGCTGTGGCCTCTTTGTCATCCTTGCATACACAACAATTGCGAAGGTTCCTAGCATCGCAAACCCCAAAGTAGACCCGAAGGCATGACTGCAAGTGACAATCCGCCGTATGCACGTTCTGGCAACGACTACGTTGCATCGCTTATGGACAGCTCTGAGATCCATACGTGGTGGTTTTCCAGAAAGTGGGCTCACTTCTGGGGTGGACTCTATGACACATTGTACGGTATTTTAGCAGTTTTCCCCGGAAAGATCCACGTATCTTTTTGGGATGATCCCTGCTGCAAGGCCTTGAGAGGAAGGGAAGGTGACTCAATAAGTTGGTCCATAGCAACACCAGTCTGCAACTTGCTGTTGGCTCATCTCCCATTCCAGAGCAACAATACTTCTCCACCTCACTTCGGCAGAAGCATGCCCTGAATCAGCTCGAGTTCAGGTCGCTCCTGTACTCCGGCAGCGCACTTGCGCCAGCCTGCCCAGCTTGCGGCCTGCTTCCCGATCATCGCTCTCTTGTTTTGCAAGATGATTAAGTAAGTATGAGGTATATGGGCTGTTGAATGCTCCTCACTGTGTTCGAAACCAGATGTGTGCCAAAGGTTAAGCGTTCAGGGTTGGGGCAAGCACAATGATCGTCACAATCACCATCAGCGCATCACCACCATCGCTACCAGCCGCTACCATCAACACCATCGCTAACATCATCGTCACATTTACGTCTGATCCCAGGTAGTCCTGAAATGCACGAGCATGTCAGACATATAAGCTCAAGTGGTACGGAGTGGCCATGCGCATCATTAGATGGAGCCCCTAAACTACACGAATCGGTCATTGGATTGCACTGTACAAGCAAATGCCAGACCGACGACCCCATGCCTTGTCCAGACTTTCCGGAAAACTTGAGAGAATATTGCACTGCCCATGGTCACCTAAAGCTTCTCAGATTGACTGCTTCCTTTGTTGACTGGAGGTACTGCATGCGAAACATCCACGTTCGCTTCTGGTTGGGGGAGCGAGGGGCTTCTCCGAAAGCTGACACTGATTGCACGTTCGTGGCCAGAGGCGGTTTAGGGTGGCATATTCCACGTATGACTTATTAAATCTCATTAAGACAAGTTGTCATGGTGTGGAGGGTTGGGAGACGTCTGCATCCTTCAGAGAGAAGTTCGAGTGTTCAGAAGCCTAAACACAGCTGCCGAGAGCTGCCCAAAGCTGCTGGCAAACCTGAGCTGGAAAGTGTTCCCGCATCCCATGCTGAGGGGTTCTACGGATGATTGCTCCAAACTTGCGCGGAAACACTCGTTTCTTTTTGCAAGTGTATATTGGGACACTGCAAGCGATGGGGAGGACGTGGTCATCATCTGTTTGGCGCTCTATTTGTGCGCTCTTCTGCCTGCAACGGTAATGTTGCTTGGATGGCATTGTCATGCGTGGCATGGAAGAACCCAGACCCCCTAAAGGATCCACAAAAATGGAATCCCCTAATAATCCCCTAGTTTCCCCAATGTAGTAATGGGGAGCCTTTCTTTTTTCGAGGGGTCCATTTTTTGGATCCTCTAGGGGGTCTGGATGACCGGTGAACATGAACATATATTCCCGATATATAATCCCTATATAATATGTTCCCTACTAACCCCATGGAGATTATATTCCCACATTCCCTACTAAACCCCCGGTAAGGATCCTTTAGGGGGTCTGGGAAGCTCAGTAGGATTCCCTGTAGCAGCCATTCAGGGCAAGTTTGACACAGCCTTCTCTAGGAGCTCTAAGAGCCAGCGAGCCCAGCAAAGTGCAGATCACCTAGAAGAAGAAACCGGAGCTACGGACTAAATTTAGGATTGGGGGGGACCTATAGGGGACTACGTAGTTTTTGGGGGGACCTATTAAGGGATATACCAGCAATCAATAAATAGTGGTTTCCCAAAATTACGGATACCATTTTAGGGGTCCCAATAATCAGGATTACAGTATTTGGGTGTCCATATTGGGGTCCCCCTATTTAGGGAAGAAGAAACATGAATGTGTGTGTGTAAGGAAGCTCGGAAGTTCCAAAGCCATCAGTCGGGTTGCACACTTACAGTATGGGCTGTTACAGATGAATCGACGGATAACCGGCGCAGCATTTATACACTTGAATCAGGCTGTCCCGTTCTGGATGAAGAGACATTCAGGAACAACCCCAATCTTGATTAAGTACTGGGCGCAACATACAAGTTTGTTGTCAGCAAGAAAGACATTCAACAGCACCTTAAAACTTATAAGGCCCGCTGAAGCCTACCTCCACTTCCAACCAGGCCAAGCAATCTAGTATGGCTTGGCCTATGCCTGAACTGCTGGTCTTTGAGGCTAGCATACAAGATCTGCATCACTGCGCATCGCAGAACACAGAAGGAGTGGTGGCGGTCATTCGAAGCCATGCCACTTTTCTAGCGATGTCTTTACCAGCCTACAAGGCTTGCATGCAACCCTTTGTGTGTGTGTGTGTGTACATGCGTGTCTGTCTCGCAGAGCCTTTCTTTCTGCCCCGCGACCGCCAAGTACGACTAGCAGTGACTTGAAACGCTTCCAGCAGAACTGCTCCTTTTGCCGGAGGAGATTGCCAAGTCGCAGATGGGCCGCGGGGTCCACCAAGTTGTCCTTATCTCGGGCAGGGATTTTGCAGGGCATATCCAGATTCAGTGAGACTTGATAGACAAAAAAGTTCTAAGCAGGTAATATATATATGTATATACATATAGATATATCTTGAAGTCTCTCATAATTGCAATTAGGAGTAACACGAGTGTGTTGCAGTACAATTGCCTCGAGAGAAGATCTCCTGTTTTAAGCGCCTTGAGGGCGTGTGCAGTCCTCCCTGCTGGGCATTTTTTGCATGCCCTCGGCGCAGTAAGAGTATTCCGATTTGAGACGTGGTTCTCTGCAGTACCAGCACTACAGGGTGAACCCAGCGTCGGTACACGTCTGCATGCTGGGTAGTTTCTCCATCAACCGGGAACGCAATATACACCCCTGCAGTATCACCCTCATTGTATGAACCATACACTAAACTCCTAGTTATAATCCCCTATATAACCGCCTTTAAGGAGTTTAGATTCAAATGCATTTCGGGACCCTCACGAAGGGGCTCCTGATGCTGGAAATCCCTAGTCTCTATAAACTCCTATATAACCAAATTGTCATGCTATTGTTATTTTCCATTTGATTCTCCAATCTTGGGGGTAATAATATCCCGAAACCTTACACCCTAAACCCTATATAAGCCCTATAGAACCCCCCAAACCTTACATAAACCCCATGACCTCCCTAATAATATCCCTAAACCCTACTTAACCCAACTTAAACCCTGTAGAACCCCACCGAGCTTCAACTGCACTTCTGTGAGGAATTCTCATTCCGTCTCTCGCTGCGAACGCTGCTATTTTGCACATGAGCTATAGTCAAATTCCTTGAAGGGGGTTATGTACGGGACTACAGCGGATATTAAACCATAGCGGATATCAAGGTGCATACTAGGAGTTTAGACTATGGCTCACATAGCCTTGAGGTGCTTCCGCAAAAAAAAACACCCGGTGTTTGAGTAGTAGCAATGAGCAGGATAACAATATTTGGCTGCGAAGCTAGTATTCGAGGCGGATAGGCAGGAGGGAATGTAAATGAGGGTTCTGTGCTTATGCTTTATGCTGGGCAGGTGTGGGGGTCAGGCTTTCGTCGGGATCTGTATTGGGGAGTGGGCAACAATCACGTCCGCAAATTAATGCAGTTTCAAGTTTGGAAGTCTGCCCTCTTCTTGTGAAGCAAACCGGCCTATCATAATATGATGCACCGTATTTGTATGCGTCAGAGGAGGTATGAGCAGGATGGACATTGGACCCTAGCTGCCCTGGCCATAGTCTTTGCCAAAAAACACAACGAGACGACACTCATCAAGCATGATGACCCGCAAACTTGGAAAGCGATAGCACACTCACCACTTTCCAATGACCACTACCCCAGACAACAAATCAAGACTCGTCAATCAAAAAGTGCCTACATTCCCTTTCCACATCGAGACCTTCCCTGAATGTTTGAGCTTAGCATATGCAAGAAGGCTGCTGAGTGGTGGAGTCTTTCGTCCAAATTCAAACCACGAGCAAAGTATGCAATGTCAGCATGCTTCTGTTATTGGCTAGCTTCTGCGGAGAAGCTAGCACTCGCAACAAAGGTTTTTCAAGCGTGGCGTACGCTTACGTGAAGCGCCAGTGATGTGCATGAGCTTCCAAGGCTGCGTTTCATCTTCATGCTCATGACGATGCTGTCCACCATTTCGGCAGTTCTAAGCTACATTGTTGCCGCTCAGCTTGAATATGTCTTGCTCAGGGGATTCTGCAGGCCAGTATCGGATCCCAGCCTAGCCGTATCCTGTAGGTGGCTGATGAGCAGGAACCAACACTGCAAGATTCCTTTTCATCCAGACCTGGAGCTGGCCCTTCCATGTCGGCAGTGTGACGCAACCGTTTTTGTTTCTTGGCCCTCCCTGCCTCGATCCTACTCTACCCCGTGGCAGGTGTCTGCCGGTCTGGAGGCGTCGGTGCCTTTGCATGCTGGGCGAGTCTGTGCAAAGCTGTGACACATGATACCAGCTCAAACAGAGGGTTCTGAATAGTTCACGAAGGGCTGGACGGTTTGAGGAGTATTTATGTGATATTCTGATGAACCCCATAGCTTGCATGGGAGCTACCGCGCAGTACTCAGGCCTCCTCAAGTTAATACTTCTTCAGTCCTTTTTGGGAAAGCTTCGCGCTTGCTACTCATGTTTACTTTCGTACGGTAGAGGCAGACGGATCTTTCATCAACATGTCCGTTTGCATGTCCAGTCATGCCACCAGAGACCTTGAGCTTCGGAGCTGCTTGGCATGGTACAGGGCTGGCGTCAAGGACTTCAGGCCCAAGAGCTTTGCTACAAAGCAGAAGATCCGTCCCAGCAATCTCAGAGTCCCAAACTTGGAGCATGGACCATGGAGCTTCTTTTTGGTCCGTCCATGGTCAGAGTTGCTTAAGCGTGCCTTGCCCGCTGGTATGAGGACAGCCACGTGCACCTTATCAAGCAAGCCGTAGATGCCCGTATCATACAGAGACCTGAGCCTTCCCCAAGGCCGTTATAGATGGAGATACAGAGACGTATGCAACAAAGGGGTGTAACGCTAAATCCTACACCTCAGCCCCTATGCATGAAGCCTAGACCCTGATCTCTGAACCTCCTCTCTGTTGATTACACCTGCCTGAGGTCAAGCTCTCTCCTGCTTGAATGCGGCAAGAGCGATAACAGCAAATCCATGGAGTCCCGTGGACATGTTTTGGAGTGCAGGTTCAGGAGTGTGGAGTTCAGGTTTCCAGGTCTAGCTCAAGTTTAAGCACGCAAGCTCTGGGTAGGTTACCTAAGTCATCTCAGAAGATAGTTCAGGGCAGATTTTGCTGCTGCTCAGAAGCTAGGCAGCAAGGTTGTCATCAATTTGCTCCGCTCGTTTTCTTTTTGGGGTGCAATTCGGAATAATCTGGTTCAGGACCTAGCGGTGGCTTGTCCGTTCGTCTTAAGGACGCTGCAGCAAAGAGCTTCTGAACAAAAGCGTGCTTCGCTTCTTCCGAACGGGGGTAGGGAGAGTATTGCAAAGTAAAAGGTCGACATCTGCATGAGGTTGTACCAAGCTGGTGGAAGTTGTGCCTGGAGCTACATGTGCAACTTTGATAATCGTCAGGGTTGCAGAACTCCACTGTCAGAGTATCATCTTTTGCTATGAGATGTCATGAAAAAGCCCGCGAAGTTTGGGCCTTGCCTCACAGCCTGTACCGCGAAAGTCACTATTCCCGTATCTTCACGCAGAATATGTACTCCATGATCTCCGCCTCCACATAGAATTTAAACTTACCGGTTCGTAGTAGGGAATAAGGAAGTATATTGTATAGGGAGTATACTCCCTTATTCCCCACTAAGAACCCGTAAATATTACCGAATGGCTCGCATCTAGAGATGTTCCACAGAGCAGAAACGCGTTACTTGGGTTATCCTGATACTAGAGAGCCACTATCCATACGTATGCAGTGAGGTGCAGCTAGGTCAGAGACTGGAATGGATGGTTTCCAGCTAGCTTCTGAATCACTCAGTCCCTATCCCAAAGTTATCACACTAGCAGCCGAACCTTCGCCACAACCTCAACACTGAACATCAGAGTTGGGGACTAAAGGTGCCTTTCCTACGCTGTCATTACTCCCCCGATGCCCTCGCATGGCACATACCTAGTTTGATGATACATCGTAGCAGGAATGCCAATGCTTGTGACGGGGCTCCTGAAAATCATCTGTCCTTCGGTAAGGGTCACAGGAGCCTCATAAACCATCAGCAGAGAATTCAGTGTTCAGAGATAGCCTGTAGAGCTCCATTGCAGGCAGATGAATCAGAAGCTGCGAGAGTTTGCTTCAGCATCTCAGACACTCAGCTGGAAGCTCTCAAAATCACGGGGCCTAAGGGGTTAATAGTTCCCGGATACTAGAGGATCAAATTGTAAAGCACACGGTGCTTTAAAATTTGATCCCATGGAAACCAGTTGGTTGTTGTGTTTGCGTTTGTCCGTACTCCTAGTGAGAGGTTTCAGGCGGGGCACACGGCAATCCTGACATGGCAAAGTTGGAGTGCACGGGTCCCTGTTTCGGAGAAGCATGATTTTGGGGGATTGACGTGGCTTGGAAGGCATTTTTCAAGGCGTGCTTCTAAGCTTTGCGATTATCTTGATACCTTTTGGGCGTCTAAGGTAGATTCCTATTTGGAGGAGTGGCCAAATCCCAAATCTTTCCCCAGCCGCGTTGCAGAAAAGTGTGCTGTCTAGCACAGCCCCAGTGATGAAAGCCCAGAACATGCCAAACCAAGTCATCAGGAGAGGCTCTTAACTGAGGTGCTCTGATTCGACGCCCTTAGACCAGTGCCGTGGCTTCGCCAAGGCTACGGGGTGCCACTCTTACTTTGGGGGTTTAGTGGGGTATCTTTGCAGGTGATGGAAGAGTGTAAGCCCCAAACAACTTCAAAGAATGAAGACTGATCCGTTCAACATCCCTACTTATAACACCTGAGCAGACCTCATTACGTGTAATTCCCAGCAATTCTTAATCGGGCCTTCGTTTGTGGTCCCTGAAGGCCCTGTTAGTTTGGGCTGTTTGGGAGCATTTGTTGGGAAGGCTAGCGAGCATTGCATTCAAGATCCTTGCAAGGAATAGGATGGCCTACCATGAGACTCAATCTGCAGCTAAATGCTTAGGCCTGCGTACGGGAGGGTCTGGGAGGGTAACAGGGTTTTGGAGTTCAAAGCCCTCCAGGCAGACCCCAACACGCCCTGCTGTGAACCGGCCCTATTGTGCACAGTGTTTAGTGACTTCGTTACTGTATCACAGAGAGGTGCAAAGCGCTGGAGAAAGGTTTGAGCATAGTGACCTGAAACTCAAGATCTTTGATGGAGTTTAAGTGTGCTGCAAACAAAACAAAGTTCTACCAGCCCCAGGACAGCAGACCATCAAGTCCTACGTAATGCCCCAAGGCGATTTACCTTCACGGGAGTTTGGAACATGGCTCAGTCAGGCCCGACGGCCTTGTACGTTTGCACAGGCATTTCCGCCTCCATCACCTTGGGCCACCTACACCAAGGCTTGAAAGTTTAGGGTGTAGCAGGTTCGAAGCTTCCGGGCGTAAAGCTGTGCAAGCCTGAGTGTTGAGAATTTGCTTCAGGGCTGGAGTGGGGCGTTGAGGGTGTGGTCTAGGGCTTAGGGCTTGGCTATCTCCGGCTGGTCTGCAGAAAGCGCCGGAGGCCTCAGATGCACAATTCTGATCACTCTCGACGCTTAAAACGTTAACAACCAAGGAAACTTTTACTGTCATACTGACGAGACGTGCCACATGGTATCCTTCAGTCTTCGCCTGCAATGGCTCTTGCAACGGGCTCTTCAAATGCATGTTCGGAGTGTTGAGCCCTGCACGTTTGGCATAAGGCAGAGGATTTTTTTCGCATGTGGTCAGAAAGGACTTTCAATGGCAGAGCCAAATTTGCAGCCGTAAGCCCTGGAAATATTTCAGTCTGTTAGAGATTTTGGTGGAGCTGTCGAACCATGGTTGCCAGGTCATAGAAGCAGAATTGGCTGGGCCCTCATCTGGTTTTGGCAGAGTGCGATGGGGCGTTTTGGATCTGGATGTGCAATCTAGCAGGTGCATAGCAAAGGAGCAAGTTGTACCTACGTTTTTCGCATGCGGTTGGGACAGGTCTTCATGAATTGCAGCCTGGAGTCTTCTGTGATGTATGCGGGATGAGTTTTGTAATAGCAGGGGCTTGTTGGTGCTGGGCGATCCTTTAGTTTTTCGCGTCCTTTCTAAGATTCCTACTGAAAGCATCCTGGAAGCGTGTTGCCCTTGTATAAGACAGGACAGATGCCTGGAGTGTGCTTTAGGGTCCCTCCCAGTAGGATCCCTCCTTGAGTAGGTATAGAAGCCCCTAACTTCGAGAAGTGCCCCTACAGGAGCTTTCCTCACCATCCTCTCTTCCAACTCTCGAACCTGAAAGTTCTGCGAACAGCCTTAGTAACCCCTATATGATTCCAGTTTCCATTTCATTTTCCATGTTCTTTTCCATTTGATTCTCCTTTATTGTGGTAATATTGGGTTTATTGGGGTAATATTTTGAACCCTGAATCCCTAGCCCCTAAATCCCTGGACCCCTAGCAGGCATGCCCTTTATGCCCGCAACAGACACAGCTCTAGCTGGGTTGGGCCTTGTCCAATGGTTGTTACAGAAACCCTGCGTGACCCTGAGTACCCGTGGGAGTTGTGGAAATCGAGTATACCAAGATCATGCAGGTCATCAAGAGTCATAGCAGTGAGGGCCCCGTCATGCACCAGTCGAACAGTATCATCTTCAACACGGGCACCCAAATCATTCTGGGGGTTGGTTAGGGGATCTATGGACCTAGATCCTCCTCTTACCCTCTATTAGGGCCTAAGTGTCAACTATCGTGGGCGATATATCCCCAATTGAGAGTACTTAGAGGGTCCTGGGAATCAAGGACTGCGGCGGATGGTGCAAGCAGGAGCCAGCCCTCTTCCGCACCGATGCGACCAAAGGATCAGAGGCGGAGGGGTCGATGGCGCTGGGACCTTCCTGGTCCTTGTTACTTTCTAGTAGGGAATAGGGGAATATGTTTGATAGTGATTACATCGGGATTATAAACCCTCTTTCCCTATTAACCTCACCCCCCAGTAAGTTGTTAGGAAAGGAAATACGGGAATGCATGGAAAGGGCTCCTATTATGAGTTGGTCTGAGTTAAAAGGACTATTGCACGCTTCAGGTAGGGCAGCTAGCCGAAGATGTCTGTCAACCTCACATAAACCCCCCAAATTAGGTAGAATAATGACCCCACTATTCTACATACTTTTGGGGTCTAGGTATGAACAGCCCAAGGAGATGGTTCAACTGCAGCACCTGGCTGGGGGTTTCTGAACAAGTTGGCCGCCGGGATATATAGGGAGGAAAATGGGCTCTTCATGAGGGATTACGTAGGGGTTGTTCGAGAAACTAACAGAAGGAAGTAGATACTAGGACCCTTAGATATGGTATATCGTGGGTAGAAGGAGGGTCTAGGTACACAGGTTGGTACCTGACAGGTTGTGATGCAAGACTGTTGTTTGCCGAGGCTTCGAGGGATGGCGGTTATAGACGGCAATGTGCGGGGTTCAAGGTTTCTTCCGTCCCTGAAACCTTCAACCAATGTAACACCTGTCAATTTGCTTGTTTGGGTGTATTAACAATGATAATACTAGAAAATGTTGTGCGTACTAAAGGTTTGTAATAATAAGAATACGAAGAATACTAACAGTAATTCTTGTCGTGAACTTTCGACAAAGCCAGGCGGTGAGGTATTTGTAATTATGCGTGCTGAGTGTATTGCAGAAGCCTGAATTATTTGAAACATGACTTCCGATAGCAACCCGCAAATACTTTCAGCATAGATTCTCCCAAAAAGCCTGCTCTACTTCAACAGGTCCCTGCAATAAGTGTAGGTATGGAACCATGCGCCATTGTCAAGGAAAAGGTGTAGGGTTCAGGGTTTAAGGTTTCAGGTTACAGCATACCTCACGCACGGTTCGTACCAGCAATTGGGGGAATATGAAGTCCATATACACATTGCGCCACTTCTTGTCGTGTTTTGAAATTTTCCTTCCTACTCGTCAAGCCACCAAGAAGACAACAACCACCCCTGTTGCTCACCAACTTCCTTCTGAATGATGCACCAGGCCTTATAGGATCCGAAGAGTGTTTGACAGCATAAAGGATCTCAAAAATGGAGCCCCCCCTAAATTTGAACCCATTACTACATTGGGGAAACTAGGGGGTAATTTTCAGGATTCCATGTTTTGGATCCTTTAGGGGTCTGGGTATAAGCACCTGGTCAGCTGGACTTTCAGTTCTGTTGTTTCTGGGCTTGCTCGGCGGCTAGGCGTGCTGGAAGGTAGTTTGGTTGGAGACTGACTTAGATGCGAAGGGCCCCAAGCTACGCGGCTTCAGCAAACATGGGCGCCTCAAAGGCAGTTGATTGTTTGTCGACTGGACCTTGTGCTGCTTGATTCATCCAAATCATCTCCGGAGAGAATCCAATCTTGTGGAGCAGCAGAGTCGGAGCTTTTGGCATTTAGAGGCCCGCGTTCAAAGCACAGGGCATTTCATAGGAGGGTACCGCCCCTGGTGTGGAATCCAGGAATGCCTGCATTTGTTGCTGAGGACATTCGTGGCTCCAGCAGAAATGAGTTGCTGCAGAGCATGGCCCCAAACCCAAACCCAAACCGCATAGCTATCTATGCAAACCCTGCGCTCAACCCTGAACCCATCAACCCTATACACGTTTGCCCATTTACTCGATTTGTCCTCGCCATGGACGTGGAACTTGATCCGAGCTTGCTACATAGCAGGCGATGGCTCATCATCTGCATAGGCGCTCAGGCGTTGGTGGTGGGAAGGTTGATGTGGCTCAGCCGGCTGCATTGGGGAGCCATCAAAGGTTTACTGGGAAGCCTGGGTCTTGCTTTGACTTGCAAGAGATTTAAAACTGCAAGTGCGGAGGATCGATTGCTGCAAGCAAAAGTTGCTGCCATGCGTTTGCGGATATCGCACAAGATGAACCATGTCTGCTTATTCGGCTGGGCGGTGGCTGTTTGCACCGTCGAGTTCAACATTCTCACGGGCAGCCCCAGATGGATGTCAGCACAGCTGTCATGGCTGTGTTTAGCCACATTCATGTGGCACGTGCTTCCCTTCGTGTTCCCGAGCATGCTCCGGGAGTCTACTGTAAAGTGGTGGTACGTTGTTGTCATGTGCTTGAGCCTATTGATCGAATCTCCTTGGGCCACTACAGTGGACCAGAGCCTCCACCTGTTTCTGGTAACGCATGTCTTCATGCAACTTCCCGGTATCATCTTTGCTCCTCCCTGGCTCCTTGCCGTGGGCAACACAGCCTCATGGGCTCAAGCCACATGGCGATCAATCCATGAGGAGCGCAATCGAGTTGCCTGCAGTTTCACAGACCGACCCTTGAATGCGATTTTCGTGGACAGCCTCTCATTCATGATTATCCTCGCTGGGGCCTTCGCAGTGCGCAAGCTACTGAACAACCACGTGCGACAGAAGTTCCTTATCACCCAGGCCAATACAGAGCTATCTGCAGCTTCCTCGCTCCTGCATCTGACATGCGACGCGGTTTTGGAGCTGGATGAAGACCTGAAACTTGTCACTCAATCAGGGCTTAGTTTGTTGTTTGCCGGCGGTGTTCGTCCGTCTCATTTTCCATCTCCGCGCTCCTACATGGCAAGTTAAGCTTAAACAGCAGAGGCTACATGAGCTATCAAGCTTACAAGCATGCTAAGGGTAAACGAATAGACCCCTGTCCAGCAACAGGATGTTACCTTGTCAGAACCTCATTGAACCTGCACCGATGTATATCACTTAGCTAGCTTATTTGAGGTATGCAGTGGTCGGCATTTGTTTGCACTCCCGGTTTAACTAACTTGCATATGCTTCGCTGGCAGATGGGCGGTATCTTTCGTAGAGTGGTAGTGTGCGAGGGCGCACCATGATCGCTATCTGTCACTGACTTTACGTTCAGAAGGGGCATTCGTTTATGTACTTCCAGAAGCTTCCAGATGCCAGGTTCTGTCCATCAGCAAGTAGCCCGCAGCATTCGGGCTAGTGGAGACAGAAGGGTGCTCTTCAGAACTATCAAGTCATATTTGACACGTTCCGACACCTGATAAGAGCACAAAAAGTTTACTCCGCCTGACCACGTCACTGCTCACTGGCGATGCGGAGAGATGTGTTGAGCTTTGCGTTGTTCATTCTTGTGGGAAACACTAAACCCGCAAACCCAAGTGTCAGACTTCGACCCACACACTCCTTCGCAACAAGGAGGCTGACAACACACTCGACAGAGTTGGCGTCCATGTTGCTTCTCGGCTGTTTGCAGAAGCAGGCTTGTCCGCAGTACCCCTTAATAAAGGCCTGGGGTAGGGTAAATAACAACGTTAGCGAGACGACTGATGTTTTTTTGTGCATGCTGCGTCAGCATACATGCGCGATAGAGCTAAATCAGCCCTCAAACGTGCTAGCCAAGCGGGACTGCAACGAGTCACGGACAAGGCAATTCCATCGTGCCCAGTGCGCGGTTGTCAGCGAATAATGTGGTCCTTCCGTTTGAACCCTGGCACAAAGCCAACAACCTGACAAGCTCCGTTGTGTATTGTTTTGAAGCTCTTACTGTATCCTTGCACCTGGATGTTCTAGAGTAGGGTATTCCGGCTCATATTTAATCAAAGCTAAGTTCTGGTGTTTACACCTAAAGTTTCAGCCCTCGGCTCGTAGCTCAAGCGCACAAGATACGGTTGCTACCAAAATCCTGCCTGACCCTAAGTACCCTCTACCTTGGGAATTATGGTGTTATAGTATCATGCAGGATTTTAGTATCAAGCGTAGCTTCCGGAATCCAGGCGCCTTTGTTTGGACCCTCGGACAAAGGGGAGTTTCCTAACACTTAGGGACTTCAATTTGGGAGTGCTTATAACATGGGTGGGTAAGGGGGACCACTACTTGTGGAAACCGGTGACGAAGGGCTCAGGGATTGGCCCGGCCCAACTACTCACCCGCTAAAGGATCCAAAAAATGAAACCCCGTAATAATCCCCTAGTTTCCCCAATGTAATAATGGGGAGCATTTTGGGGGGTTCCATTTTCTGGATCGTTTAGGGGTCTGGGTTACTGGTTGTTAGTAGGGAATTTTATAATATAATCCCTGTATAATCCCTATATTGTATGTTGCCTTATTCCCTACTAACCCCATAGGGATTATATTCTCATATTCCCGACTAACCCCCAGTAAGCAAAGGCTCAGAGATCGTCCCAACTACTCGCTGGAGGGTATGAGATTCACAGACTTCATGCCAACAAGCGCAGAAGCTGTACCTGGCTCTTCAAGTATGGTGGGCTTCCTATGATGGGGTTATATTGGGATAATGGAAAATAGAATGGAAACCAACGACCATTTAGGATTTTGGGTAGGGTATAAGGTCTTCCAGTTTGGTGGGCTGCTTAATATGAGGATCAGTCGGCTTAGGGGATATGGGTGCCCATTGGGGTAGTATTAGGGTTATGTTGGGGTTATGTAGGGATGATGGGAAAGAAAGTGGAAACTGCCATTTAGGGTTTAGGGTTTAGGGTACAGGGTTCAGGGTTAGGGATGTCTGGGTATTTTAAGGGGAGTCTGGGGGTCTGTGCTGGGAATCCCGTAGCAGACGTAGCTGCTAACTTGAGAAATACCCTTTTGATTGTCCTGACTCGCTCTTAAAGTTGCTATTCAGTTGCATTGCACATAGCGGTGGCAACAAACTGTGAGCTCATGATGGCGACAAGCTTGATGCTGTTGACACCCAACATAATTATCAGTATATAGTAGTTTTCATTTTTCAATTTTCCCTATATAAGTCTAGCATACTACATACCAGGCCAAAACACTGCAAGTAGCAATGGTAGGACCTGGATTGTAAGCCTTGTCCACTGGCTTAGAGCATTACTCAGGCAAGGACCGAGGAGCTTTTGACCGGCGAGGGCTCAGACTCTTGGCAGGAATGTGGTTGGGTGTACCGTTTAGGGTTCGGAACCTAAGATCTACTGGCCTCTGGCCTATAGTGCGTGGAGAACGTAAGTGTAACTTTCACGTAGTGGATCATGGGCTCATTGGTGGTGGATTGCGCGAGCAGCGGGGGTGGAGGGTATCCGCCCTGCCAGTGGGAGAGACACATGTTCATGTTCAGGATCGTATAGGTGGTCGCCACACCTGCCCATTCAGGGACTGGGCACGAGACCAACTAGCGCAAGTGAGACAAGTTCAAGCCACGCCTCTCAGGACATGGGGACCCCCCACGTTTTAGGCTGGAAGGGAGAAAAACAAGAGAGTCTTCACCTTCTCCGTCTCCAGACCATCCAACATGACCCCAAAGGTCCGAGGTGGAGTGACATGCCAGGAACCGCATGCAGTTTTGAAAGATTCCCTTAGAGGTTTCCCGTGTAAGTCTTGTGTAACCATTTCCTTGGTCACCAGCGCTTAAGAAGATGTTGTAAGAGTCCCTAGAGTGGAAACATTGGGAGTATCTGGGTTTGTTGATGGACTTAACGATGTAGGATTTGGGAGTTTCCTGTGGTATGGCACTGTTTGAGAGACTTATTCTGATGAGTTTACGGATGAGAAAGCTTGTTTTTGTGAGTTTATGTATGCCGGGTTCCTGAGGTCCTGAGGAACAGTGGTTGTATAAATGGGGTGCCCTTGATTTGAGTTTATGCAGAATTTCCGGGGAACGGCGATTGTGTGCAGGGCGTGTTCCCCGAAGTTCCAGAAGTTCCAGCTAGTAGGGAATGGAGGAAGGATCCCAAAGATGCCATTGTATAACCCAATGATGCAGTACTTTCCATCTCCTTTCCATTCCTTCATTCCCTTCTAACAATGAGGCTGACAAGTTCTAGCCTTGGATCTAGAACAAAGGACTGCTTTCCTCTAATTCTAGCTCGGAACGAGTAAGTACCAACCTAACATGAAATGCAAGGCAGGCCGCATTTGAACAGGAAGGTTAGTGACCTACAGAGACCATTTTCAGGCCGCATGATTGTTCGGTCGTCGCAGCAGTTTGGTGAGTTCTGAAACTTGGCCCTAAGGGCCCAGTACCTAATAATCATATACTTCCCCAAAACCTGTACTATAATTACTATTACCCAAACATCCAAAACCCAAATACCGAATTAACTGCTGGGTACTTGGACCCTTTGGGTGATGGACTTCAGGGTTGATCCAGCTCTTACCGCCTTTTTTTCTCGGCATTGGGATCGTCCGTGAGATGGTGCAAAAAAAGTTGGGGCTTCATGTCCGCAAACGGAAGGATCTCGCACCACAGATGGAGCTTCTGAAAATGGATCATGTATGATATACCCCTAAATCGTTGACCAGAACTACTAAGATCTCTTGCGTGTTTCTCAAAATGTACCCTATCTTTACCCAGGTTCCATTTTTTGGAGCCTAAGCCCTAAACCATAAACTCTAAAACCCTAAACCCTCTATGGGGGGGTTCCATTTTTGGGATCCTTTAACCTAAGCCCTGAACCCTAAACCCTTTTTAAACCCTATTGTTACCTTTTTTGGGATCCTTTAGGGGGTCTGGGTAGACATATGTCCAGATGGATGGCTCAGGAAGGATCGCCGAAGCACTCTTCTGACAGCATCTGCACGGAGGTTGGCAGCAGAATCCTTGCAGTAGGATACAGTAGGTTTAGGGTGTAGGGTTTAGGGTACTTCCTTGGAGACTTGCATATTGGGTTCATATTGGGGTTGTTCATCTATACTAGGCTTATATTGAGGTTATGTTAGGGTTATATTGGGGTTATATTGGGGTTATATTCGGGTTATGTTGGGGTTGTATTGGGGGTATATGCTTGCATTGGATACAGCAGATTCCCTCTAGGGAACCTAGTATGCAAGTAATGCAATAATGGAGAATCAAATAGGAAAGAAAATGGAAAATATAATGGAAACTGTGCTTATACTCTATAGGGATCCAAGTATAC
The DNA here is from genome assembly GCA_905231905.1 of Symbiodinium pilosum. Classification (NCBI taxonomy): domain Eukaryota; class Dinophyceae; order Suessiales; family Symbiodiniaceae; genus Symbiodinium; species Symbiodinium pilosum. The sequence continues at coordinate 110,038 of CAJNIZ010000925.1, forward strand.
AAATAATACCTACATGGGGCCCCAAAGTCTGTAGATAGTACCTACATTGGGCTATTTGGATCCCTAGGGATTAAGGAAATCCTGCTCCAGTTCGGACCCCAATATCAGTGTAATTGAGGGCAGTGCAAGAGTTGCTCTGTCCCAAGTATGAAGTCTACTCCCAAGCCATTTGTAGCCCGTTTTTGTCACCCTGAGAAACTATAACGTAGGTAACCTACTGTTCAAAGTCCATACAGACCACAGAGTAGACTTCCCAGTCCAGAGCTTCTAAGCACTTTAGGGGCCAACATAATAACAAATTGCTTCGCTTCTGCATTGGCATACAATCCCGGGTATGGCCTAGTCTATGAGTCCTGACATTATCCGAGCCCGCTTGACTGGAGACTGTTGCTTGAAACCCGTCCTATTATTTTCATCAAAGTGCTGCGTCTCCCGCTGTCAAGGCCTGTACTACCACAGAAGCAACAGCAGAAGGGGGCAGTTTGGGACACCTCCTAGCTTCAGAAACTCCACATCCGAGTTGACTTTTCGAAGCAGTGGCTTAATTTAAAGGTTCCGAACTCAAGTGAACGGGTTCAACATCTCATTGCTTTTCAAAAGATCAGAAGGAGACTACAATGGACCTGCCGCTGAGGAGGCATCCACTGTGCTTTGCACACCACAGATATGGCCGTTCACTCGCAACGAACCCACCAGCAGTTTTCCCGTGCTGCAAACCGTTTGTGTGAAATTGAAAAGTGGATTCTAAGGTTTGCAGCAGCTGAGGGCAGCCCCTCCATCCAGCCAAAACTTCAATCACTGGGACTTCATTGTGAAGCATTTTGAGAGCCCATTAAGCCATGTAACTGAAATGACAAACCATATTCAGAATGACAGAGCCAAGGCCACAGTGATGGAATTGGGACCTAGATAGTAGACCTTTCGGTCCCCTTGACATCCCTACAACACCCTGGTTTACATAGAACTTGGAACCCTTGCCTCAATGCCCGACAAGTTGTTCCGATGTATGCACCGTCAGGCTTTTCATACTCGGCTGGTGGACAGCTGCTCCAGCAAGTTGGCCGTCCGATTTTGCTATCCTTGGAACAGTGGCTTCATGGGTTAAGCTGGATTTGGGGCTTGGGTTTTCAGCACTTAGGGACCCACTGACAAGGATACATCACGAAATAGCAGATGGTTCGCGCAGCCCAACCCTCGATCCGAAATCGCAAACCCCAAAAGCATAACCCCAAACAGCGGCGCTACAGCCTGAACCCCAAAAAAGCCCAAGCCTTAACCCTCAACCCAAACCTATAAGCCACCATTTTGCAGCCTCTATCCTAGACCCCGCCTTCAGATCTTAACTCTGGACCCTACACCTCCAGACCACAAACCATATGAGCTACGGACTAAATTTGGGTTGGGGGGGCCTAAACGGGACTATATACAGTTTTGGGAGGACCTATCAAGGGATATACTACAAATTTAGTCCAGGGCTCATATAACAAACTGACTTTGACCCTGCGACGGTATCAATGCTACTCCCTGAGTTGTTCCATCGGATGATCGGATCCTTTCTCCAGAAAGATCCCAGCAATCACCACATGAAAGTCTGTCAGGAGTTGAGTCCAAGTGGTTCCAGGGCAGCTATTCTCCATGTAAACGCCAAATCAAACCCCATAAGTTCTCAAGTTATCTCCTATCTCTAGAATTCCCTCGTTGAAGCATCCCCATTGGAAAACTTTGACTTTGGACTTAGACATCTACGCGCGCGTTTAGCTCAATACAGATTCTCTTCCAGTACAGGCTAGGCTGAGGAAACATTCTGCGCATACCCTAATCCTTATACAACCCTGTAGAATCCCTATATAATATAGTAGTTTCCATTTTTCCATTATCCCAGTATAACCCCAATATAACCCTAATATTACCCCAATGGGGCTCAAGAAGGCCAAAGCTACAAGACAAGACGCCAAAAACGAATCGGACCAAAGCCTGAACCATACTAGGAGTGTATATTGGGGTTATGTTAAGTAGGGTTTAGGCCCCTGGCTTGGTCTTGGTTCCAAGAGGCACAAAAACAGAAGATCGTTCAAGGTCATGTAGCTTGTTCATAGAGCTTCTGGGCTTCAAAACATCCAGTTTTCAAACGAACGCTTCCCGGCAGCTCATTGTTAAGGGCAGATTGACTCCATATACAATGGCCAGACTCCAAAAAGCAAGGTTCAGCAAGGTGTAATTGCATGCTGCGCAATACGTTCTGTAGAATTGAGGTTGTCGCAGGAACTGGGGAGCTGCTTCAGGATGCTGCTATGTAATAAGACACTGAAGAAGCCACCCGTGGGCTCCTTTTAGCCTCTTGAGAACCTTCTTCTTTATGATTTTCATGTGTTCGTAACAGTCATGGACATGTTTGGTCCGCACTGAGCTGCTTTGGGCGTAAGCTGCAGCAATGAACGATCGACTGCCATCTACTAGGATTCTGGAACACCCCTTCACATAAAAACCCTAAGCTGTGAATGCATCTTTGCTTGCTAAGGTTTCGCACTGAAGTCTTCCACGTGAGGTACACGCGTATGGACCTCTCTTGAGCTTGCGGGTCTTGTGGTTGTGAGTCTGGTTGTAGCAGATATGACAGCCACTGCAGTAGAAAGAATGATTGTAGTGCGAAGCGGTCGCTGTTGGCATCGTCGTGGTGGTGGTCGTCCCTGCCGTCGTCATCGTGCGGCACCGGCGACGGTACTCGTGGTGGTAGTAGTGTAAAACAGCAGTCGTGGCTTGCAGTAGCAGTCGAAGCCACTCAATAGCTAGGATCCGCAAGGCCCCTGAACCCAAATCCCTGACATTAGGCCAATTCTATCTTTGTGTGCACATGTTGCGAGTCCCGCATTAGAGAATGCCAGATGACCACCCTGGAGGACAACATGTCCTATCATCTCATTGGACTGCGCGACTTCACCGACCAGGAACAATTTTGTAGGTTTGGGATAGGAGTTGTCGGTTCAGAACTTAGGAAGTGGGATTTAGGATCGCAGGTTTGCTGGGCTCGCGACACCACATAGTCGATGTCTGCATCATGTCTGCATACAGCATTGTCGCTGAGTTTCCAGCCGAGTGCAGAACATGGAAAACGGATGCCTTGAGAATGGATCCAAGTGAGTGTCAACTGCCTGGTATGGTTTGGCAGAAGCTGGAGGAATGATGGCCTAGCAGTCACATTGCCTTTCGAGTCAGTCTGGCCTGAAGAATGCTAACAGCTCGTCGCGGCTTAGCAACTGTTTTGCCGTCTTCGGCAGAAGGTGAAAAGACAGATGCTAACGACGCGCTTTCAAGCTGCATGGCTAGTAGCTTTGAAGAGTCTTGCGGTGGTACTGACGCAGAAGGTGAAGATGCATGGCCAGTTTAGTGACCTTTAGTAGGTGTTAAAGCTGGATTCAGGGTGTGTTCAGGCAGAGATCCTGGCAACTTGAGCGACTTTTGCAATCCATACCGGCTAGCCCCTCTGATTCCTCCAGTTGAAATATGGTAATGCAGAATGTTACGGAATATTGTCAGCATTGAGAAGGTGCTGCAACCTCCAACCCTAAGCCCTAAACCCCAAGTAGCCCATCAAACCCAAGCTATTGGTTGTGCTTCCCTCTCTGATTTGGACTGCTATTATGGGAGCTGACCTAAACCTCTGTGCACACTAGGCCTAGACAATCCCAGCAACTACGTGGACCCATGGACTTGCAGTAGGGTTTTGCAGATAGGCGTCAAAAAACATTTGGGCAATGCTTTAAGAAAGGCAAGTACAATCAGCTGGCTTGAAGATCTCATCTAGATCTGGTCTTCAAGATCTCATATAGTCATGCCAGTTTGGGAAAATCCCAATTTTTCATCGCTTGGCTACTAGCCCCCCTCCCATCGAAGTCTAAACTTGCCCGAGCTCGACGGGCGCAACTGTCGCATAGATGGTGCTTCCCCAAATATCACTGGTTCTTAACGCAATCCCCAAATACAATACCAATATATAGTATATTCCCTCATTCCAGGAGCCCTTGGCTGGAGAGAACGCTATGGATAGCTCGCAGGACTGCCCGAAGTCATGGTAGGATTGCAGGACTCGAAGGCAGCATAATGGCATAACGTGAGCTATGCCAGCAAGTGTTCCTGTCGGTACGGCTTGACAAACCAGGACCCAATGCCTGTACCATGAAGGTGCTAGGAGGCGTACAGCCCATGTTCCAACCCATGTACAGACGTCACGAGATTAACCTCAACCCCAAATCATCCGAGATAAGCCTCAGGATCGCGCACGCCCGACAAGATCCGACCGCAGCAGCGGCCAACAGCCGGGCGAGCCTCCAACTGACCCACAGCCAGCCCGTAGCTTGTTCGCCACTACTGGTCTTTCCGAGACTCCGCGCACCTGCCAGTTAGTAGTGTTCCCGCATGTCGCAGGCATGGATTCGGTACGGAACAGTTGTTAAGGCCTGTCCAACAGATTTTATCCTCGAATCTGCGTTCCTCTGCAGAAGGCTGCTGGTCTTGAGTCACCAATGAGTGCTACTTGTATGTGTTTCCATGAACATGGGGCCAATAGGCCCCAATGTGGTATGATCCTTGTTCGACTCCCAAGAAGGAGCCTATTGTTTTGAAACCCATCTGAAACCCCATATCTTCCCAACCGTGCCTTAGCTTTTGATTACACAACGTTGATATTAAGGAGGGTTGGATTTTTGTGGCGGCCCTATGTGGGAGCCTAAAGAATTCGGAGAGGTTATCCGCTTGTAAACCCTCTTAAACTACAGTACGACTTACACAAAACTCTTATTCTATTTGCTTACGTGCCTAGCGCGCTCATGTGTCCAGGCGTATTTTACGTTTTACTGAGGGTCCTGTTTGGGAGGTTCCCATGTTCAGAACCCAGCATTTTCAGGTAGGTAAAGGCGACCCCTATGCTCAGACTCGCCCATCAGAGATGTTCAAAGCATCGCGCTGTGGCCCAGGTAGGCTCTTTATGCATATCGACATGGAGCATTTGCAGGCCATGTGGTGGGACACGGACCAAGAGCCACATATTCATTAAGCTTCGAACATCAGAGTAGCTGGTTTCACCTCAAGAAACTCAAAGGTACTTCCTGATTTGCTTACAGGACCCTAAACCCTGAACCCCCAACCCTACACCGTAAATAGTAGTTTCCATTTTCTTTTTCATTATCCCATTATATACAAAAATGTTACCCTGAACCCTAAATGACGGTTTCCATGTTCTTATCCATTATCCTTATATCCCTATACAACGCCTGTACATTCTTATCCCTAAACGCTAGATAATGGTTTCCAATTTCTTTTCCACTGTCCCATTATATCCAAAAAAATAACCCAGAACCCTAACTAGTAAATTTTCCATTCCCCCTATACAACTACTTTACGTCCCTATCCCTAATCCCAAAATAATAGTAGTTTCCATTTTCCTTTCGATTCTTCCATTAAATGCAAACAGCGAGTCCAAGTTCCAGTTGCGGCCAGGCATCTGCATGTTCAGCTACAACAAACTTTTCCAAAACTCGAGTGTATATTCGGGAATACAGGGGTATAGGATAATGGAAAAGAATAAACTGGAAACTACTACAATATAATGGGGTGTATATTGGGGTTAGTAGGGAATATGGGGGTATAATATCGAGTTCATATAGGCATACTGGAAACTAACATGGAAACGACTATTTAGGGTTTGATCCAGATGCAACCATGGCTGAAATCTCAAGTCACCCGTTCTTTCAGGAGGCCTTTCATAGAAATCCTGATCGTTGGACGCCTCATATGCCTGAACCCTGGTAATTCCCGGAGATCTGAATCCAAAAGTCTTGAATCCTGTAAGCCCCTGAAGCCTAAACGAAGTCGGGTACTGTTTGGAGAACTGCCCATGTGATCCTGCTCAGATTGAAGCAATCTCCTTTCGTTCAGCCGACTTTGCGGGAAGCTTGGCGATAAGAAGATTAAGAGCCAAGGGCCTTGTGGATGGGTTACGGTGCGTCGGCTCAGGTAGGGATTCAGGCCAAGTTAGGCTTTACAGAACTTGGAGCGTGGCATTTGCCACGACAGCCCATGGGCAGTGCTAGGCTCCGCAACTAGGGGTTTTATCGGGGTAATATAGGAATAATGGAAAATGGAAACTATAGTTAATTAGGGCTGCCTTGATGGCAACATGTTTTATCAGCGATCCTGCTTTGCATTGGCCTTCATTTCCTCGCAGTACCCACTCCGTATTACAGTTCACAACACAGTGAAAAGCATTTCGAGAACCCAGATGCAGCAACCATGTAGAGGTTATACGGGGAGTCTATGGGAGGTTCATATAGGAATTATAAAGGGGTTATATGGGGAGTCTAAGGCGGGTTCTACAAGGGTTTTCTGTCACATACTCTACTTGCAATCCCTCCACATCAAGGGCTCTTTTCGACGTCTTCCGATGAAAAGGGATCGTGTTGTGTGAAGTGTGTGGCAGGACGACACCTGTAGCCAATACTCAGCTCAGGAAAGCCTCTCGAGGAGCTGTTCGGTGCTGCCGAGCTGGATTTCTTGCAGCAGGCTCGAGTGGGAAGACCCAACCCAAACTGACCTAGAATCCCAAAAGTGACCCCCATAATAAAGATTCAGAAGGGTACCATCTTTTCTTATCAAAGGCGGCTAGACTAATCTTGCACTTGGTTTGGTGTATAGACCCTCGCCCCCCCCGCCCCCTCCAGAAAATTAGAAAGTAGACGTCTTCCATAAGGGCTCTCCAGACCTAGTACCATTTGAAATAAATAGTAGTACCAGTAGTCGATCCAGAAACTCTTCATTCCTATTATAATATGGTGGACAAACTTCCTACACTTCCCCGCCCCAAAACCAAAACACACATTAAACAAGGTCTTCCCAACAATGGCCTGAAAGTGAATAAGGGGCTGCCAGAACAAAAATTAAACAGGTCTCTTCACTAAAGCCAGTGCAACATTACCAGAGATTCCAGATTAGGTTTACCGGGGCGTGATGTCATGTGTTAGGAGGACCCCCATTCTGTAATAGTGACTATATGGGATGGACTCCCCACCCTGCAATAGTAACTACAAGCGAAAATAAAGATTAGATTACGGTCCTACTATAGTCCTACGGTGGATACGAAAAATCCTGCATGACCCTAAGTACCTTATACCTTGGAAATAATGGTATTATAGTATATTAGGGTCATGAAGGATTTTTAGTATCAACAGTACTATACCACTATTGCAGGATGGTGGCTCCTCCTAAGCTATGCGATACTCCTCGGAAAGGACTTTAGAGCAAGCGTGACTGTTTCCTGAATCGGGGCATAGTCCATCCCTAGACGGGGAGGTGAAACAGATGTTGTTCTGATAATCTCCCGGCCCTAAACCCTAAGCCCTAAATCCTAAACCCCAAAGCCTACATCCTAAGCCCTAAATTCTAAACCCCAAACCCGACATCCCAAACCCTAAAGCCTGTGTCTGAAGCTTTGAGGATGGCTTTGGCTTTCTTTCAGACGCGTAAGGGTTTAGGGTCGAGGGTTCTAAGCGTTCAGGGTTTAGGGTTCTAAGAGCGAAGGCTTCAGAGCTTCCCAAGAAGTGCTCTGAGAATCTCTTCGTCCAGGGTTGTTCCGGGCAGCTCTACCCATTGCGACAAGCGTTTGCCCTAGGCTGAAACAAATAACCCGATAACCCTAAACCCTAAACAGCTGTACCCATTTAGTTGTCCATGTTCTTTTGCTTTTGACTTTCCATTAACTATTTAAGGAATACTGGCTGAAAAGCTGTCCTGTGCAGGTGTGGACTCAAGTGCAGATCCTCGAAGTGCAGGGGGTGCTGGAAAGCAAGGAGCGAGTACCCCTGAAAAGGCACAGACGGGCATTGCCTGGAATCAGGGTCGCCCTCATGTATGCCAGCAGAGCAGGGACCATGCGATAGGGAGTATGGTCAGGAGGCTGCTCAGCTTTTCCGGACAGACCCTTTTTCGGACATTGTCAGACATTTGTCCTCTAATTGCGCTGAAGCTTGACTGAGTAGGGCCGGTGAGTGTGCGGGAAACCAGCAATGAAGAATTGCAATGTTTTTTGCAGGGCAGGCTTTGGCGAGTATTCGGTTCACAAGGGGAGAGGCTTCAGCAGCACGAACCCAACCCCAACACATACAGCTTGTGCCGGGGGATAGAAGGCGTTTGCCTGGAACGGCGGAAGAGCTGCGGGGTGGGGGTATTCCAGGTGGTGGAGTTTACGGTTTCACGTTTGCAGGGTCTGATCAAATCTACCGTATTGTTGGTTCTCTGTCTTGTTGTTGGAGACTGGCCCAGGTTCAGCTGACTTCCTACTTGCGAATTGAATGATGAGATGTGATTCAGAAGTAAGAGTAATTCTCAAGTGTACTTATCCTGCTACCTGCGGCTACCTACAAATGCCAGAAGAACCTTCAAGCATGCATTCAAGAAGCTCTTCCTGCAAGACTCCACGCTTGTCTGGGCGGCCTCAAACACTTAGCTTCTGTTTAGTGCTTAGGGGTGAAGGTGGTTTCTGTTCAGGTCTAGGACTAGCATGCAGGATATGAGTTTAGCATGTTAGACGCAACGCAGAGATTTGGATGCCAGTCAGAAAGAGAAATGATTTCTCAGTTGAAGTTTCATGTCTGAACCCCAGCGTCAGGGAAAAGAACTATAAGTCCTACCTGCGACTTGCGATATGTTGTTGCTCTTCACGATTTTTGCCTTACTACCTCGGCGGCTTTCCATCTGCAGGTATTCTTAGCCTACTCTAAGCCATCTCTTATGGGAACCCACCCGCACCCAGACCAGAGGAGATCAATTTCCAAAACTTGGAGATGTTCTGGTCTCCCATGTACCCAGCCACTGGGCTGGCAATTGGGTCATATCCAATCATGATGATAGGGGCTTCTGGGAGCCAAAATGCTATGAGTAGGGTTCCTGGGTGTACGCTTGAAGTTGTGGGATCCCATAGCATGTTGGTGTCGGACTAGATGCGGCAACATAGGTACGAGAACGCTTTGAATTGAAAGCTCATACTGCACGCGATGCCCTCAAGATCATGTATACTTCGGGAAATCGGGGATATGCAGGATGCAATGCCTTGACTTAGGCAGACAGATCCAACAACCCAAGACACATCTATGAGCGATCGCGCCTGCTGAAGTCCTTGCTGAACCCACGCGGCCCTGTCTAGTTTTCGCACCTAGCGTTTGGACAAGAGTATGTTAGAAGATGCATTAAAACCAGCTCTAAGGATCTTATTTCAAGGAGGGAGACGCTTGGAGTCTATGGGCAACTAGCGTGTCAGGACAAATAAGCTCAACACGCACTACTCCTACGTGGCCGGGTCTCCGAGCATTGCGCCCACAGAACACATACCTCATAACACCAGCGAAACTCCAAAAGCAGCCCGAAATTCACCTAAAGAAGCCGCAGGTGCCTGTATCTGGTGGAATCGAGGCGGAAACGGTGTGTCCATGTTCCAAGATTTGTTGATGCATGAAAGTTGTTCTGTAATTCCATGGTGCAGTATATTCGTGTCTGCAGCGTTCTTGCCGGGGTAGTGGTGGCGGGCATTCAGGCTGTGCCAGGATTCGGCCTAACTTGTGCTAATTTGCAGACAGCTGCTGTGTGTCAGAAGTCATGAAGTTGAGATTGGATGACTATTAGTAAAGAAGGAACTATAGTACATAGGGGTTATATGGGGCTTATATTCCCTTATTCCCTACTAAGTACCAGTGAGCAACAGGGCTATGAGGACTTTTGAACCGAGTATTTTGCCTTCTGCCTCCTAATCAGGTGCAAAGCCCCTAGATGTGTAACAAAGCATCCGGGGCATATCAGTCGCACTAGGGGTTATATGGATATTGGAAAAGAAAATGGAAACTATAGGGATCATAGGGACTATATAGGGTTTATATTGGGATTATATAGGGGTATAATATTGGGGGTTATATATGGATAATGGAAAAGAAAATGGAAACTACTATATTATTTAGAGTGCAGGGCTTAGGTTTTAGCACCCCGTGGCACCTTCAAACAGCAAAAAGCTAGGCCAGCTTTGCAGATGAACCATCTTGCATTTCCAGTTTCAATTTCATGTTCCATGTCCTTGTCCACTTGATTCTCCATTCTTGGGTTACTTTGTAACCCTATTTAAACCATACAGTATGCTAGGCTTCATTCCGTTTTCCAGTTGCTATTCCAAGTGATTCTTCATTTAACCCCAAACCTGCTTGCAGGGATGCCAAGTCTAGTAAGTGATGACTTCCGCGTGGAAGGGGTGGGATATGGGGTTCATAGAAATCCTACATAGGGGTAATATAGGGATAATGGAAAAGAAAATGGAAACTACTATTTAGGCTTAATGAACTCATGCAACCCCAACTGGCCCCAGTGTTTTTGAGAGTTACACTCCTGAAAACTAACATGGAAACCCATATAGTCACCTTTAAGAGGGACTGTATAGTCTTTATAGGGCCCTTTTGGGGTTTCCATCTTAGTTTCCGGGAGTGTACGAGGTGACGAAGCTGTCAAATGGCAAGCTCGGCTTTCTGATGCACTTCCCTCCTCCCATCCTGCCATATTCGCTGCCGCCGCTTTGCAGGAATGAAGGCGAGATATATTGGGATAAAGGAAAATAAAATGTAGACTACTACATTATAATAGGGTGTATATGTTTATACAGGGGTAATATAGGGATAATGGAAAAGAACATGGAAACTACGATTTAGGGTTGAGGGACGTGTTGCAAACGTTTCATCGAGAGTTCCACTACGTCATAAAATGGCGTGGAAATTTGTGGGATCACAGTCAGGATCAGGGAAAGGTGCACCAAGGGGTTGTTCGAAGCACTTTGCAGCTGCGCTCACTACACCGACTGTTGATTCTCTGCCGTGAGCCAACAAGTAGAGTAGCTTGTAGCAAGCTTCCCAGATGCGAGTGGGTCAATCGGAAATGGCTTGCCGGACCGGAACAAGTCCCTGGCGCAGATTGCAAATTGGACCACAACATATTCCCTCTTGCATCATGCAGGAAGGCAAATAGAGTCACATGGTAAGCGCGAACTGTCTGTAAACAAATTCGGAATCCCAAAGCAAAGGGAAGATCCAAATATCCCCTACCAAGACAGGTCTGTGACTTGGTTGTGGTGTTTAGGGTTTTAGGCTTGGAATAGGAACACTGTGGAGAAAAGGTCCTCAGGTTTCAACTTCTAAGCCAAAAGCCTCTCTGCCATCACAACGCCATCCACACTTAGTCCCAAGAATCACCCAATAAGATCTGCGTAGACATTCCGATTCCCGAAACTTACTGGGTTGGTACAGAACAAGGAAATATGGTGTATAGGGGTTATATAGGGCTTATACTCCCTTATTCCCGACTAACTATCAGCGAGCAACAGTGAGCTGGGCATCTCCAGCTAGGAATGAAGGAATGGATCCTGATAGAAGTCCCTACATAACCCCTTATAGTAGTTTCCATGTTCTTTTCCCCCTTCATTCCCAGCTAACCAAATGTAACCCTACACCCAAAACTGCAAACCGCAAACCTTAAACTCTAAAACCTAAACCCTGGCTTCCGAGAGGGGCTGGTTTGTGTGCAGAGAGCCGTAAGCTGTTTGTGCAGTCGTGGAGTTCCGCCTTCTTTCTCGGCCCTAGAGGCCTTCGCCCGCTGGACGGTCGAAACGAGCGCTTTAAAAAACGATAAATCCTGAACCCTCCATACCAAACAGGTAAATTTCTTTAGAAAAATGAAAAATGCCTGCAGGGTAAGCAAAAGTGAGCTGGGCATCTCAGGCTGATGCAGCATTCATCTTCACGCTCCTCTTCTCGCTCCTCCAGGTCATCCTGGCGGTCTAAAACCCCCAAGGCCTGGCATATAGGGTTTAGAGTTTAGAGTTTATAGAAATTGTATAGGGTTCAGGTCCGAAGTTTTGGGCGGGTTTTGACGGAGCTTGTTTTTCTGGATTTGGCTCAAAACAGTGGCTTTTTAAGCCTTTTTGCAAGCCTGCCTTGCAATTTTTGCTCTCAACAGGGGTTTCAACAGTGTTTTTTTGAAGCTATTTGGGTGCCATTTTGAATCTTTTTGCTTTCCAACCATTTAAGCAGTTTTCAAGCCATTTCGGCGTTTTGTTTGGGCCATTTTGAGCTTTTCTCAAGCCAATTTGAATCTTCTTGGCGCCATTTCGGACATTTTGCTGAAAACAGATGATTTAAGCAAGCCATTTGGGCCTTTTGGAGGTCACTGTTGCCTTTTGGAGGCCGTTTGCCTTTGCCTTTTGGAGGCCGTTTGTTTTAGGCTTTTGAAAGCCAAAATCTATTCCAAAAGGCACAAAGTGCTCCATTGGCTTCAAGAAGCCGAAATTTGCTCCAAAAAACACAAAATGGGCTTCCCTTACTGAATGCTTATTGCTAAGAAACCTTTGAAATGGGCGGGCGAGAATACAATTTCTACTTATCCTGGCTTGAGGGTTTAGAGTTTAGGGTTTAGAGTTTAGGGTTTGGAGTTTAGAGTTTAGGGTTTAGGGTTTATAGTTTAGGGTTTATAGTTTAAGTTTAGGGTTTGGAGTTTAGGATTTAGGGTTACCTTTGGTTAGCTGGAAATGAAGGGATGGAAAAGAAAATGGCAACTACGATAATGGGTTATATAGGGACCACTACGAGGATCCACTCCTCCATTCCTGGCTCACCAGAGGTAAGATTGTTGAAGCCTGAAGAATTTATCACTGTAATCCCAGTATGAACCCCTATAGAACTGTAGCAGAATGTACCTCAAAACCCTTTACTTTTTAGGCCTACATTAAGGTTTCCTGGTTGATGAGATTTTGTAGGGGTCCCTGAAGGTGTAGGATTTAGGCATTTTGGGCCTGGCTTAATTTCTGGCGTCTCGGGCTAAGGCCTCAGCTCCAGTAGCCGTGGCGGTTTGATTAGTGTTTCAGGTTGGGATAAGAAGCAGGCATAGCCTGGGCCTTCGGGTTTGGCTGAAACTTGGATATGTCTGGTTAACAAGTAACGGATTCTAAATAGTGCGGGGTGCCCCCAAATCCCCCAATCAAATTTGGGCAAGGTGTTTTGGGTCCTGGAGGGTTTTAAGTAGGACTTGAGGCAACGGGGTCGGGTTTCCGAACAGAGCATGGAATAATTTCGTTCCTGCATTGCCGTTTTCCGTTAAGGCAAAAATCCGCTCTATTCCGTACCCATTTGTATTATTCCGTTCGCTCTGTTACTCAGCATTACTTTTGGTTTCTGCTCGCGGCGCTGCATGCCCCTGCGAAAATGTTTTGGAGGAATTTGAAATTTCATGCTTGTTGGCTTGCTACCTGCAACCAAGGCCTATTGCGATTGCTCTTGTCTCCAAGAGATAGCCCAGCTCACTGCAAGAATGGAGCCTGGCTCCGCTATAGATGTTGATCGCCTACGTTTCTTGCTTCATGTGGGTAGTTGACAAAATTATGGTCCCTTTTTGGGTACCCTAAATATTAGGGGCCGTATTATAATAGGGATCCGAAAAGGGACCATAATTTTGACAACCACCCATGTTGCTGAATTGAACCTGATTCAGGATGTCATCAGCAGCATGGTGAGCTTGAGTTCTCAGGGCATGTTATGGCAAACAATCCTTCCCCCTTAATTAATCGTGCAACCTCTCAAGTGCCAAAGGCCCAGTCGATGCTCCGTGCCATGCCCTATGAAGATTTGAGACTGACACAGAATGAAGCTGCATAGACTCGACCCTTATAGTAGCCTTGCCGCACGTTCGCTAGACGGAGCTTGTATAGCATGATCGAGTTCAAGCATCCATGTTCAAGCATCCATATCCACACAAATCTTCGGTATGTTGCGGTGTTAGATGTGCGGTGGGTAAGTTGCGTGCCTGAAGGGCAATATTGACTGTTACGCAGCAACTGCTGCGGTTGCCACAGAGAAGTCTTGCCTGACCCCAAGTTCTTGATAGCTTGTGCATTATCTTTTGCAGATGACGAGGACCTGCAGGTCTCAAGATTCATCGGTAGCATTCGAATACCGCACCGAAATTGCGGGCGCGTCCGCATCATATTCCACGCTTGCACATGGGAGTTTCTCGGGCATGAACGGTGTGTACTGATAAGTCTGCTGATATTGAACCTCAACACATCTCCAAACTGGCTGTACTGTGCAGTTTTGTTTGTCTTGTAGCAGTTTTCTTCAATTGGCATGAAGCGGTTCTACGCATCCAAATTCACCTGCAAAGCTGCAAAGACCAATGCCACCCCCCCCCCCCAAAAAAATGCAGAAGCGCTGCAGGCCAAGCATGGAGCCAACGGAACGGCCACCAGACAAAGAGATTCACTTTGAGCTTTGACATCACAGGCTGCTTCGACTTGTTGAAATGGTCAGAAGTAGAATTTGCATACTGTTCTTGCCGTTGTTCCTGTTGTGGCTCCTTGTACTAAAAAGTTTAGCTGCAAATCTTTGCTTTCATCCGGCCCGTGAATGACCTCTTTTCATGCTGTACCTCTTCGTGAGTCTGAGTGCTCATCCTGGGTGACATGAGGGCTGCAGACTTAGTTCCTAAACAGGTCCAAAAACGTCCAAGCATGCACGCTTAATCTCTCCCACCTAATATTGAGGCTACCTGATATTGACTAATTTTTGCAAGGGCCCAAAAGGCAGGAAGATCACATCTAAAGGGGAAGAGCACTTTCTAAAGAGACCAAATCAACCTAGCCGGATACTGAATTCGGGAGGGTTGCGAGGTCATCAAGGGGGCTCTAGTAGCGAATCAGAAGGAATTTTCGCCTTCCTGGATCTTCTTGATATCCTGCCTTGTCATCATTTTAGGATAGGGCTGGTATGAGGACTTTCTGTAGCAGAATCTACCCTAAGTATCTTTGGAAGTAGGGAGCTACCTGATTGCTTAGGGTGTTATCGTCTGTGTCAGGTATGGTCACGGAACCTTTTTTTAGAATAGAAGAGCCCCAAAACTAGTCAACGGCTCCTCACTACTTACACAGAGTGGGTGGTAGTGGCGTCCGCGGAGGTGGTGCTGCTGGTGGCGAGGGTGGGCGCTGGAAGGCGGTGGTAAAGGGAGTGGCGGCGGTGGTGGCCGTGGTCTCGCAACTGGGGATTAGAAGCCCAGTTATAAGTAGTTACTGAGTCATGAGCCTCCAAGTGGGGATGGGGAGGCACGTGCTTGGACAAAGGCATGGTGGTAAAGGGGAGAAATCTCTCATGCCAATCAGGGTCAGGTGGCCGTTTGGACCCTTCCAGTTTAAAGTTTAAATAGTAGTTTCCATGTTCTCTTCCATTATCCCAATATAACCCTAATATTACCCCAATGGGTACCCATATCCAGAACTGACCGCGAGGCCCAGCTTCCCGAAAGCAGTTCTCTGAGCCAAACCCAATTGTGCAGACAGACGGCTTGTTTGGCGTGCTAGGCAGACCAAAGCGCGTCTCTCGTGCGTAACAGGCTGTCCTCTGCGCAAGTATCAGGCGGTCATAACTTGCCCCGGCTGTCCAAGGCTTTCGGAGTCCCTCACGAAGCCTGCCTTTCAAGATGCATTTGGGCAACTCATGACAGTCATGAGACTTGTTTAAGACTGCGGAAGCTTGCCGCTGTTCAGATGGTGAAGCGGCTTTCGCTCTGTTTGACCCTAAGAAGCACCTGAAGGTGTTCTTGGGAGGCCATAGATCAGGTAGAGTAGTGACATAGATGTTTTTTTTTGTGAAATTCGCTTGGTGCTGAGCTACGCTGAATTCGCACGAGCGATTTTACAAGCTTACGAGCGCCATCTTTGTGGAGTTTCAGGGCATAGTGGGCATGCGAGCAAGACTTCTGTGTTGTACATACACATATGTATATATATATGATACTCATATATACATATATACACATACATTTACTGTTTTTTCATGTATGTTTTGTGCGCGGCTATATGTGTATAGATATTATACCTACTGCCTGTTACACTGAACTAGACTGGCCCGGCCAAGATTCTCCGTCGGTAATCTTAGAACCAAGCCGCGTTTAAATGAAAAAGGAAGCTTTGGGCGATTTCGGATAAGTAAGGTTGTCCACTGTGTTGCGAAAACATTGCAAAAACCTAGGTGTTCTACGCACGTGTTCTTGCGAATCTCGGGGTGGGCTTCCGGGAAAGACCAAAGATCAGTGTCACCATGACTTTTTTATTGAAATGGATTGGCAAGAGTCCGTGCTGCCATGGTTTCATGTCTCTTTCTTTGACAATCGGAATGAGAAGAAGGAAATTGAGAAACGTCCTAGTTCCTCTGAAGTGGAAGCAGCCGAACTCCACTTGTCCTTAGCAACAAAACAAATGCAAGCAGTCTGCTGTTTGTGACTATCTACTTGATATTTGCTGCTCACAGGAAAAACAGAGGGCCAACAATCGAGTTGTGTTCCACTCAAATATACGCAGAGATAGAAGCGTTATTACACTGCATTCGATTGCTTATGCCCTTCCTAAGAAATCAGAGACTTCGCTTTGTCCTCAGAATAACACAGCAGGCAAAGACAGCTCCCCTTTTTCAATGACCTATGTCAACCTTTGCTTCGTGAGTGTGAGACTCACGCAGAATGACAGGACGTTAAGTTCAAAGTCACAAGAGACAGTTGCGCATCCGGTCAGTCAAACAGGCGAGCCCTCGCGATTTGTAAAGCAAGTTTAGAGCATGACTCTCGTTCTTCACATGCACGTTTCTTGTCAAAACCAAAACGTTTGCACTTTTTGCTCCATTCATTCCAACTAGAAAGCCGTGGGCTCAGCTTGCACTGCCAGGAAAAAGAAACAAGCGTCCATGTCATCCTGAATAAGAGCTCAGCGTGCCAATGCACCGTGCTTTAGGCAATCAAACTGTTCTTGAATCGCTGCATCATTGCTTACCCATCTGCCGGAACACGCGTGGCGCATTTGAAGCCATCTGCAGCTGCTGCTTTTTTGTTCCTCAAAATATTTAGACAATAGATACATTGGAGTAGCCTATTTGCAATGTGAACTCTATATATATCTATAGATAGATAGATAGATATATATATATATGAACACAGATTGTTTTCAAGGTGCCTGTGGTAGAGGCCCATGTATAGGGAAGGCAATGGCGCTCAAAGCTGCTGTTGCGATGGAATTTTACCACCGCAGTACATTCAGCCATGGCAAATTTGGGATGCGAGAAGCTAGCAAGTCTACGATCCGTTTGGAAGAGCCATGAACTGCCTAGAAGAGGTTCCATGTTTTCGCCGGTGGCATTTTAAAGCTGCATTCCACGTATGTGTGTCGACCGATGGGTTTCAGCAGCTCTTGAGTTACAAGCTATACTTCTGGCAGCCTAAACTGGATGACAGCCTGAAATATGATGCTGCTGTAGCCATCCTGGGCAATTGCCGATGTCTTGCTTGAAGGTCTTCTCCATTACAAGGACCCTTTCGATTTTTTCAGCTCGCAGAACAGCAGCAATTGCTTTGCTGCCTGTGGAGCTGCCACAACTGTTTGTGGCTCCCTGAATCAACGATTTCCGGCCGCAAGCGGAGTTGGGCGGCGCAATCTGACTGCGATGGGCCGAAGTTGTGCCGCAAAAAGGTTTATACAGGGGCCGTAGCATAGCTAGCAATATCATGGGATATTGGCAGCAGCCATGCTGAACGGGGTGTCTTTATATTTTCTTGAGATTTGTGGCTACTATGAACGTTCCGCCGATGCCATCATACTCATGACTACGGCAACTAGCAGTCGGATTTATGCTCCGATAGTTATGACCAAAGAGGATTGTGGAGTGTTCCTGGGCCGTCATCATCATCATATGCGCCTATCTACTGATTTGACCGTCTTTGTTCTGGTTGTTTGTCATCTGCGTCGCCAGCCACATGGAGAGGCTTGTGCGGCGAGCCTCGGGCGACATCTTTGGTGCGTGGCTGCCTTCACTGGGGCCTCTCACCTGCAACGATGATCAATGAGGCTCTATGGATTGAAAGCCTTTGTTTTGGCCCAGGTTTGAACATGGAGAGTAGGTCGCAACCAAAGCCCTCAACGTGCCCTCAGAGTAGCGTACTGCTAGAGGTTTGGTGGGTCACAGTCTCTGGTCATAAGATGTCATACGTTCAGGCAGGCTCATGCTAACTGCATTTACATGTAGCACTTACTTTTTGGATTGGATCGGCGTTGCATTCGTGATCTGTCGCCTTGGGTTTAAGGTTTATCGTAATGGGTTCATAGACAGAATAGCTGACCTGGCCTTGCATACTTCATAGACGGCACGGCAATCCAAACACATGATTCCATTAAACAAACTTCACGATGCAGTATGCCTTCGGCGATATGAATGATCTCGTTCATTGAGCCGTATAGAGCCAAAAGCCCTGCTTCACACTTGAAGATTATTGGCTTTTCTGGGGCTCCAGAGAGATTGTTTAGCAGGGTGCCCGAATCTGGAGACTTGCGCGGGTGCTTCGAAGGTTCCCACCCTCGTTGGTGCTTCCGTCCTGGCATTTCTGGGTTTCTTGTGCCTTTGGCGGCACTAGCACTGGCTAGCAAGCATTCGCGGCGGGGCTGGAGTAGCTTGCTTTTTTGAACGTTGGGCTGTTTCCTTGCGATTTTGTGCAGTGGTTCGGCGATTGGGGTCTACGGTTCACTTGGGATCTTGCCCAATAAAGGCAGGGTGTTGATCACGCATGGCCATCTGCCGTTCTTGTCCTGCGTACAAATTGACCTTCAACCCAAACAACGCATGCGTCCACGTGCTGGATGACTTGACAGGTTGTTGCAGTAGAAGTGGTCACTGCTGTTGTGCCAATATTCCGCGAATTATCGCCACAAAGGCATGCCGACTCGTGACACTCCTCACATTCAGAACTGTATGCTCTCAGCAAGCAGTATTGAAGCATCTCATCATTCTGTGTTGAGGGCACTTGTCATGAGTGTCCTTCTCCTTCAAGGGACAGATGCTCGACCCATATTAAGCCACGTGCAGCCAGCTGCAGTCGCAAAGGCTTTACGGCTATGACGGTCTCTGAGACTGTGCATGTCCACGAGGCTTGGGCCGTCATTCGGCATTTGTGTGCAGGGTCATATATGGTAGTTACCAGAACAGTGGGAGCCCAATATGGATCGCAATATACTTTAGTTCTCATCATAGGGACCCCCAACACGGTACCCCTATTGTTGGGAAACCCCATATATATATATCTATATACACATGTAATTACATGTCTATAGTGTTCATGCAAGCCCAGTCACCGGGATCCAGAGACCCCCTGGCACCAGTGGGTTCTGGATTTTCATGCAGGGAGAAGGCGAAAGGTAGAAACCGGCGGAACGACGACATGTCAAATCGAAGGGATTTTCATACTTCCTATGCAAGATTGTAACTTACTGGGTCTTGTGCTTCTTTTGCATTTTCAGAACTCAACGCATGATGCTGAAACCTTAGCACCAACGGCACTTCATCTCGACTTCAGTCATAGGTACTCTCTCGGATTCAATGGGTACTACCTCGTCATTGCGGTCAGGCATTTCATGTCAAAGCTCACGAGCCTTGGATGGCCTCCTACATGCATGACACTGGTATAGGATCACCAAGTATCAGCCTTTGCTGAACGGAACTTTCCATAACTGTATTCTTGATCCACCTGAACCTCAAGTCCTTATCATTCGCCTGCCCGCAGAGCAGCCCGCCCGCACGGAGAAAACTTCCGCGTAGCCAAAGCCCACGGAAAAGCCCGCCACCTGTCAGCCCTGACTTGAATGTCGAACCACGAGCTCTAAACTTTGTAACTTGAATTCTTTCTGGATCCTGGATACCCTGCCCTTCTGGGAATATAGCCAGCAAAAGTAGGACGGACAGAGCCACCAAAACAGTAGGACCTCAGCGTTCCGGTAAGCCCCTCCCAGAAGAACAGGCCAGAGGCTCGGTGAGCTGGAACGACGGAGAAAGCTACAGAACCCTAAGGGTCCAAGGACCCAAATAATAGGGTTTTAGGGCCCAAATACAATAATATTAATGGTATTTGGGCCCTAAAACCCTATTATTTGGGTCCTTGGACCTTCAGGGGAATGCTACAGAACTCTGCGGGTTTCCAGTAAATTACGGGTCCTGTTTCTGATGATCTTGATAGTAAGGAATGTATGTAAGCTTGTGCAGTACAGACAGGGGGCCCCAAAATGTGGAAACTCCCAGCTGGGTTACTCACTTCAGTTGCCGACGGCGCTCGGAGATAGTCGGGCTTGGTAGTTGAGGGCTCCAAAGTAGAGATGAGGGGTTTAAAATTTAAAAGTTGTGTAATAAAGTCCTCTATTGATAGTGCATGGATTCGTAAAAGTAATCCTTTTACGACCTGTTGTGTACGACCTTTCGTGATTCTGTGTTAGGGCTGACTTGATCAGGCCCGGCCTTCTGAGAGGATTGCAAGGGCCAGTCTCCCCAAAAACTATGCTGCGAGGGCCAGTTTGCCGTAGAGCCGTCCTTCCCTTTAGACCCTCTTTCCTGGAAAGACTCTTTCCATCTGCTTGAGCTGGATTTGGGCATGAAGCCGGATGGAGGTGCGACACTGTGCCAAGTGCAAAACCCGGAGAAGATTGGAGAAGACCTTTTTGGAACTGGCCACTAGACACATGTCATAAAAAGGTGGGAAAGCACTGTGGTATTCTTGATACGATTGCGGGATTTGGCGCATAAAGATTCAGGACGGGCCATTTCTTGATTTCTTGTTCCGGGCGTGCTGTTTATGTGCCTCTAAACCTGAAGGCGTTACATCCTGACAACCGGCCAGCCTGACAAAGATGCGCCAGGCAATCTCCTACTACAAAATACTATAACATACTATAATCGCTCTAGGTTATATAAGGCCATATAGGGTTTATATAGAAATCATGGAAAAGAAAATGGGAACTACTATGGTTTAGGCCCTTTTGGGCAGATCGCTTTCAACACTCCCTCCCTGTTTGACTCGCTTACTCTCAAGAATTACTTACTGGTTGTTCGTAGGGAATAGGGGAATATGTAATCCTTATTAAACCCCTGTATTATAAAATATTCCCATATTCCCCACCAACCCCCAGCTGATTTTCATACATTTCCAACAAATGCATGATGCCAATTAGGGCACGGAAGCAATTGATAATCAGTTGCTTTTCATGAGAATTGAGCCATGTGTGGACGTCAAAGCAAGTGCCATCATACTCTCCAGTCCTGATTGAGCCCTCATAGACCGACATCCCGCGAAGCGCGCAGGATGTTGGTCCAAGAGATAGCCGCGGCCCAGTACGGATTGACATATGGATGTGTCGCAAAACTGGGGATTTCCTCCATCGAAGGTCCTTGCAGAGAGGATCTAATCTTTCGTGTGTGTATGCTGGGCTCTTCTTGAGACACAGCCATGTAGCTTGCGAAGTAGGGCCGCGTGGGTCTAATTCAGGCCTCGCTGACATCTGGGCATTCTTCGGGTGCCCGAATTCATGGTGCGCGTGCCTTCACTCCTCACTGTTGGCAACCTAAAATCCAATTGAGCACCCCCCATTGAATGACAGCCGCTGTTGCTTAGTCCGGCTTAGATTAGCTAGATCTGACTACTGTATCGTGTGCTTGCCAAGATTTTGCGTTCCATATATCAAGGATTGCAAGTAAGTGCAAAAGATGAAAGCTGCAGAAAGTACAGCACCTGTCTGCTCTTGCGGGCCCAGCCTGTGTTGCCTTCCGGTGATGCTCGTGGCCATGAGGGCAAAGCAGGAAAAGAGACCTCATGCAACAGAGAGGTGGTTGGGGCTGGACCCTGGCAACGTGCAATATACCGGCCTAGCGCAGCAGCAGCAGCAGCAGCAGCAGCAAACCAGAGAGCGTTCTGACAACTACCGCCCCACACAAGCGAGCCAGCTGATAGGCATGACATCATTATCACCAAGGCAGGCTTGAGGTTTGTATGCTAATTTGCTGACACGAGAGTGGAAGTAGGCCAACAAATCGTTTAGGCCATTTCTCCAGCTTTGTCTGAAGCAGGAACTGAACCTGACTGTCTTCATATGCCAGGCGCAGAAAGCCAAGAAGACCTTGAAGAGGTTCTTGCCGGCTCTGTTTCCGACAGAGGGTAAGCTGTCATAATTTCGACTTCCGCGGGTCCTTACTGTAGCATCTGTTTTCAACATGGCCCTGGGATTTCAGAAGCTAATTGCCCGCAGGACTGAAATCCGTCGCTGGTAATGCCATTTCTGATGATCATGGTCCTGTTGCTGTTCAGCAGTGACAAGACGAGCAGTCTAGTTAGCAGTCATGCCTGTCATGACAACATCTAGGGTGACAGAGTTCGGTTTTGCAACGAATCTTGGCGGCAAGGCTCACAGGATCCCTGGCATGCGGTGAAGGGAGGGCCCTACAGCTCTCTGTATCAATCATACTTATGAGGATAATCCTTAGCAGTGAGTATGGGAGAGAAGTAGGGCCGGATTGAGTACTAGGAAATTGGATGTGGGATCTGAACATGTCCAAGACAATTCTGACTTCCACGCGTGCGTCTTCTTTCTCGTTTTGAAGAGCATCAAAGTTCTGTTCAATGAAATCACTGTCATTTCAGCTGCTGGTAAAATTTTTGGTGGAACAGAAGGGCAACATTTCCCAAGATCCTAGAAGGACAGTAACAAGCCTTCCCTAGATCTTTCTGAAGCCACTCCAGTCCTGAATTCCCAACCTAAGCCACCACAGCTCTTCAAAAAACTTGGGGCAGACATCTTGGTCTCAAAGCACGGGCACTTCGGAGTCCTCCGCATGCTGTAGAAAATCATAGGGGGGGGGTTCCCAAAATTGGGGTCCCATTTTGGCACCCCCTGAGTATTAGGTGCCGCAATATAGTTCTGACCCTAAAGGCGCCCATAAGGCTGAGAATAACCCTACAATCTAAACTCCTAGTATCCCCTTTTAATAAGCCCTCTAATACTCACATATATATATATATTTATATTTATTCCCCAAGATAACACATAACCCTAAACCCTAAACCCTATATAATCCCCTATATCGCTCCATACAAGGAACGCCCTCTCCCATCCCGCTCGCAGGCTCTAAGTGCTTTGAAGAGTGCCAGGCCGAACGGACTGGTCTTTTCTCTAAGGGTCCGCGCAATAATGGGTTTTAGGGCCTAAACCCTAAACCCTAATCAGGGTTTTTGGGTTTAAGGAGTGCTTAACCCTGGGGGTCCAAGGATTCAAATAATCAGGTTTAGGTCCCAACTATTAAAATCTGACAGCTATTTGGGACCTCAAGCCCTAATGTTTGGATCCTTGGACCATTAGGGATTGAGTTTCGGGTTAAGAGGGCATTGGGGCTTTATGAGATATAGTCTAAACTCCTATGTAGGGGATTATATAGGCGATTACTATAGGGGATACTAAGGGGGATACTAGAAGTTTAGACTATGGTTTCATATAGGGTTAAGGGTTGGCTTTATTACAATTCCTGAGGGCGGGGGGGGGGGATTTTTTTTTGAAAATTAGAAATTTAGAAATAAGAAGATTGGGAACCCTGAACAATGGTAAGTTTTCATTGAGAATCACGTAGAGGGCCTGGAAAGGCACCACTGAGAATGACTAGCTTGGGCTGCTCTGAGCATATGAGGGTTTGCCTGGTATGTCTCGGAGAACAATGGGTGAGGTGAAGTGTTTGCGAAAGCTTGCCTATGGCAGGGCAAATTGTGGGTGTAAAGGGCGTGATTCAAAATTCTTAACACGCGGAGTCCTCAACTGCGTCCTTTAGTATGTGAGCCACGAAAATGTGGAAGTGTCTCGAATCTCCTTATGATCCCCATATATCTCTGCAGACCATGGGGTGTTTCAGGTTCTCCCATTTTGAGGTACCGCAAGTTGAGGCTCTATCTTAAGCTGCATAGCTTGAACCCTCATCAGGACCCCATGCACACCTCACAGTGGAATGGCCTTAAGCAACCATGAGAGACCCTAATTGCCAAGAGCCTGCAATTTGGAGGCGCCCCCGAAGTAAATGGAAGTGCTAACACAGCTTCCCCCAGCGAAGTGTTTGTATCCACATGTGAGCTACTGTCAGCATTAGCTTACCAAGGGACCATGAAGCGTAGGCAGGGTCCCGTAGGTGGTTTTGCACATATATATATATATATGGTACCCCCCCCCCAAAACCTACCCTTTATATATTCCTCTAATAACTATAGTTCATATCCATAGAAAATAATCTACGTATTTACC